>CAUYPK010091913.1:0-66859 GCA_963574355.1 Loris lydekkerianus | reverse complement strand
TCCTCAATTATTGTAATTGTTTTGTGTATATATTTTTATTTTTGAAATTTACCAGTGGCTGCTGCATTTTCCACCTTGGCTTATACTCGAGTCACTAAGTTTTCCCAGTTTTTAGGGTAAAATTAAGGGGGTCGGCTTATACTCAGGTCAGCTTATACTTGAGTATATACAGTATTTAAAATTCTGTGAAGATGGCAAGTTTCATTTTAAGTGTTCTTACCACAATAAAATAAAATCAAGGGGAAAAAATAAAGAATAAACAACAGGGCGGCACCTGTGGCTCAGTGAGTAGGGCAAGTGAAAACACTTGGCCTTCAGGCATTTTTAGGAATTAAAAAATATATTTAAATCACAAAGTCTCATCTTTCCAGCAAAAAAATTAAAAATAAGGCCGGGCACTGTGGCTCATGTCTGTATTCCTCCTAGCACTCTAAGAGGTCAAGGAGGGAGACTGCTTGAGCTCAGGAGTTGGAGACCAGCCTATGCAAGGGCAAGACACTGTCTCTACCAAAAATAGAAAAACTAGCCAGGCATTGTGGCAGGCACCTGTAGTCCCAGCTACTCGGGAGGCTGAGGCAAGAGAATCGCCTAAGCCCAAGAGCTGGAGGTTACTGTGAGCTGTGACGCCACAGCACAGCACTCTATCAGCACTCTACCGAGGGCAACAAAGTGAGACTCTGTCTCAAAAAAAAAAAAAGAACAAATAACAACAACAAAGAATTTAAGTAGCGTACTAGCATTTCAATACACTTGGAATAAGCTGGTATTCTTTCAGGAGTCTACAAACTTTTTCCTTTTCTGACACACGTTGGAAGAATATGAGTTGTCTTGGACCACACAGTAAAGATACAAACAGTAATGAAAGCTGCTTAGCAAAATAAAGGTCTATGCATACTTTTCATGATATCTAACAGCATGGATAAACAAAAAAAGCCCTCACGAAATCAGCATGCAGCAGGTGAAGACCCTAAATCTAAATCATATTTCTATCTTCTAAGAAGGAGTTACACAGTTACATTTTGGGAATAAATGTTTTAAAATACATATTTACTTCTGAACCCAATAGTTGAGTGGTTCTACTTCTTTCCAAGTTCTATGAAGAAATCCTTAGAGACACAACATTTTGCATATCTCATTTTTTTTCACTCGGTTTCCAAAACAGCAACTTTCTATTGCTAATCCCACTACTCTCCAGAAGTGTGACCATATGACTTTTCTCTTTTAGGCTATTCACCAATTAATTAGCTTAATGTATTCATACTAACAACTGGTTCAAAAACTAAAAAGTAAATCAGTCCAACAGATCCTAAAGACAACAATAAATCTACCCTGTGACTTAAGACTTAAAACCAATATACCGATTTTTTTCTCCTACTAGAATATGTATTTGTTAAGTAAACTAAAATTCAAATCACTTTTTATTATGGCCCTCTGTCTGATGGTTATTAGAGCTCACAGAAGGAAAATATAAATAGCTGTAGGTTGCTCACTCGTTAGAGTACTAGGTATCCTCAAACATAAAGGACATAACTTTAGACTCTAATTTACACCTCAAGTTCTCAAAATTAGCTGCTGCTAAAAACACCAAACTCTGTAAGACAACTCTAGAGGCAAAGCATACCGATACAAATTCTCTGGGGCAGAGGGTCTTAACCAGAGGTTAAGAGCCAGCAAATAAATTTTTTCTATTAAATATAAGCTGTACTCCAACCTCAGGGATTCTGATATTTTTCAGGTCTGAAGGTATATCTTTAGTAATTTCTCCAAGGATTCTAAGGCTCACTCTGGGAATCCCTTCTCTGAATCACTCAAAGTGTGTATGGGCAGGCTCCACAGTGAGAAGGTAGAAGTGCAGATGGAGTGAGGATCTCAAGAATCTGCTAGAGCTCTTGGACAAGACAGACTTAAATTCTTCCCCTAATATTCATTATATTATTCCACCTTTGTGTGTGTTTAAAATTTTCCACAGGTTAAAATAATTTTTCCACAGATAACCCAGTACCATTTTGGGGGAAAGTTTTCCCCAAATGTTTGAAATCACGTCTTACCATACTATATAATATCCCCTATCTTCTACCCCAGCTGCAGATGGCTGACGTATTACTATGCATCTTTCCACAAGGTCATTGATGTTTCAGGATCCTCATCTTTTTTTCACAAGGCTAAAAAGAAGTTTGCAACGTACCCTAGTGACTTACAACAGGTGAAGCTGCTGCTCCAGATGAGGCTACCATATAATAACTAAACTGCTCCTGCTCATGTGACAATCAGGACCACAATCATGAGGAACTAAAATGTATAACCTAACTGCTATAGCTTCTCAAAGTCTCACAGGGACACAAAGCCTTGATGGGGGGGATTTTAATCAGGGATCAAACTCGTTAAAACTTGACTATAAAGAAATTTTTCTGAAACACAAATTATGCCAGAGAAAATTTCAAGCCAACAAAAAAATTATGCTTCTATTTAGTATAGAAAATATTGTAGGTGGCTCGGCGCCCGTAGCATAATTATGGTGCCAGCCACATGCACTGAACTTAGCGGGTTCAAACCCAGCCCGGGCCAGCTAAAAAACAATGACAACTGCAAAACAACAACAACAAAATAGCCAGGCATTGTGGTGGGCGCCTGTAGTCCCAGATATTTAGAAGGCTGAGGCAAAGAGAATTGCTTAAGTCCAAGAGTTTCAGATTAATGTGAGCTATGACACCATGGCACTCTACTGAGGGCAACACAGTAAGTCTCTGTCTCAAAAAAAAAAAAAAAAAAAAGAAAGAAAAAAAAAAATGTAGGGTGAATTATGTCTAATGAGCTCTCTGTACTCAGGCATGTATGTAAGTGTATATCTGATGTAGAAAAAGAGATTTCTGCTAAGTTACCTGATCATTCCACTTCCCAAGGAAGACACCATTGTTGCAAATTTCTGTTCAAGTGGCTTCTCTGATCCCTTCTGATTGACCTGTAAAAAATTAAAATACTATAGCTTCCAGTTTATTTAAAAAGAAAGTGACAACAGGAAAAGGGCAAACTAGGAAACTCTAAGCCAGTGGTTCTGAACCTTCCTAATGCCGCGAATCTTTAATATAGTTAAAAGGGGTCATGACTCACAGGTTGAAAACCGCTGCTCTAAACTCTCACTTCCCCTACAGATGCATCAATAAAACAACCAGAAACTATTGGAGCCAACTTTGTAGGAGTTCTGAAAACAATCAAAGGTTTAAGCAATCAACCAAATGGCGAATCAAGAAAAAGCTACTTTCAAAACTGCAGCAAAGTTTTGTGTCCTTTTTACTTGTCCTTGTCCCACCTGCTCCCCAGAATGATGATCATTAAGTCACTTGATTCTCAGTTCATCAAAAGAGAGGAAGCTGACCTTATTTATAAATAATTGTGTGCACCTGCTCTAATGCAAAGGGCTAACTCCTTAATTTCTTTTTGCATAACTCTAGACACAGGCAGTAAAAAGGTTGAGCACTGCTTATAAATGCTTTATTGAGAGGACCATAAACCAATAGATGCTTGGGGCAAGAAATTCTTGGTGGAGATATGTAACAGACCATCTAAACAATGGAGAAGAAACTGGGTGATATTCTTTGGGAAATAAAGATATTCAAAAACAGCCATATGTATACATGAAGGGGTTTAGAAGGCTACCTTTATACCCTGGTAAGATGCATATACTCTGGAAAGTCCTGAGAAAACCTTACACCTTCACCTCAGACTGAGGTGACTAGGAGAAAGCCTGGCTAACAGTTAAAGGACTACCCCAGCACAGAGCCAGTCTATAAAGAAAGGGATACAGGGCTAATCTCTTTTGAATTTTTGCTAGTTTGTCCATTTCAGTTTCTATAATTCGGTGTAATTGTCAAAATGTTAGCAGAACATAAGTGAAAGTAACAGAAGACTTCAGTGAACAAACTTCACATGCAACAGTACTTACAAAAATAGTTTGGAAAAGTCTCAAAACAAATAAATTACTAGTCTTTAACAATCAAAAACTCAACCAACCAACCAAAAACTACCCAGCAAACCCTAGAGAATTGAGAACTCTGAGTACTACAATTACCACATTATTATCAAATCTGAAATTAAAAAAAAGTCACAGCCATACAAAGCAACAGTAACAAAAAGCTCATTCAATGGAAAAAAAGGAAGATGACAGAAATCATCTGGAAGCAACAACATGAGACTTACTGGACAAAGACTTTTAAAATAACTATCTTAAATATGCTCAATGAGCTAAAGGAAAGCACAAGGAACTAAAATCAGAAGAATAATGTGTGAACAAAATGAGAACATTAAATAAAATATATAGCAGAGGAGCTCAACAGTAGATTTGAGCAGACAAAAACACAATCATCAAGTCTGAGGAGCAGGAAGAAAAAGAATAAAGACAAACAGAGGACTTGGCACCTGTAGCCCAATGGTTATGGCACCAGCCACATGCACGGAGGCTGGTGGGTTTGAACCCAGCCCCGGCCAGCTAAACAACGACAACTGCAACAAAAAAATTGCTGGGCATTGTGGTGGCAAGCTACTGAGGCAAGAGAATCGCTTAAGCCCAAGAGTTTGAGGTTGCTGTGAGCTGTGATGCAACGGTACTCTACCAAGAGCAAAACAGTGAAACTCTGTCTGAAAAAAAAAAAAAAGAAAAAGAAAAAAGCCTAGGGCACTTTTAGGGCACAATCAAACAGATGATATATGCCTTATGAGAGTTCCAGAAGGACAGAGAGATTACCTGAAAAAAATTTACCAAAAACTCCCCAAATTTGATGGAAGACATCAATCCCCCAAACTTGATGGAACATATGAATCTATAAATTCAAGAAGTACCCTTAACTCCAGAAAGGATAAGCCAAAAGAGATTCACAATGAAAACAAAACTATGCTAACTAGTTTTAAAAATGAAGGAGAAATTAAGACATTCCTAGATAAACAAAACCTGAAGGAGAGAGTTTTAGCATCAGACCTGACCTGTGAGAAATGCTAAAGAAGTCCTTCTACAATAACCTGAAGCCACAAGGAGATACATAAAAATCTTCAGTAAAGGTAAACACAGCGGAAGGAAAAATAAATGCTAGGATTATTGTAATCTTTTTGTTTTCTATAGGATTTTAAAGTGAAACACATAGAAAATAATTATATATCTATGTTATTGGGAATGCCATGCATAAAAGACATACATAAAACAAATAGCAAAACTGCAGAAGTAAATCCTTCCTTATCAGTAATTACTTTAAATGATAATAGATTAACTTCTAATTTAAAAAAAACATACTGGATGGGTGCCTGTGGCTCAAGCGGCTAAGGCGCCAGCCACATACACCTGAGCTGGCGGGTCTGAATCTAGCCTGGGACCCGCCAAACAACAATGACTGCAACCAAAAAATAGCCGGGTGTTGTGGCGGGTGCCTGTCATCCCAGCTACATGGGAGGCGGAGGCAAGAGAATCATTTGAGCCCAGGAGTTTAAGGTTGCTGTGAGCTGTGAAGCCACAGCACTCTACCCAGGGCAATAGCTTGAGACTCTGTCTCAAAAAAAACAAAAAAATAAAAAAAACAACAACATATTGACAAAATGGATAAAATACATGATCTAACTATGCTATCTTTAAAACATTCATTTTAGATTTAAGGACACATATAGGTTTACAGTGAAAGAAGATACAGCTACATGAAAACTTTAATACTTCATGTTCAATAATGGACAGAACAACCAGAGACATCAGTAACAAAGTGGAGACTGTGATCAGCACTGCAAACCAACAGACTCACTCGGGAACAGGAGAATATGTTTCACAAGTGCACACGGAATCTTCTCCAGGACAAACTATGTTCTAGGCCACAAAACAAGTCTTAACAGGTTTAAAAAAACTAAAAGCATACAACGTGTATTTTGATGGAATACACAATGGAATGAAGCTAAAATAACAGAAGGAAAACTAGAAATTCCACAAATATATGGAAATTAACACGCTACTAAACAACCACTAGGTCAAAGAAAAAAATCGTAAGAGAAATGAGAAAATACCCAAGACAAATGAAAACAAAAATACAATATACCAAAACTTACGAAGAAAAGCAAAAGCAGTGCTAAGAAGGGAAATTTATCACTGTAAATGCATACATTAACAAAGAAATCCTCATACTATTGGTTTATTTATGCCTTAAGAAACAAGAAAAAGAGCAAACTAAACTCAAAGCTAACACAAAGAAGGAAACAAAGACTAGAGCAGAGACGAATAAAAACAGGCATTATAAAAATATAGAGATAGTCAACAAAACTAAAAGTTAGTTATTTGACAAGATCAATAAAATTGTCAAACTTCAGCTCAAAGAAAAAAGGAGAAAAAATTCAAATTACTAAAATCAGGAAAGACAGTGTGGACATTACCAATTTTTGAGAAATAAGGATTAGAGGAGAATATTATGAACAACTGTACATGAACAAACTGGGTAACCTAACATAGACAAATTCATAGAAACAATCTACCTAACCTGAAACATGAAAAAATAAACTCTACAGACTAAGAAATAGTAAGGAGGGTGAATCAGTAATGAAAAACCTCCTAAGAACAACAACAAAAAAACCTAGACCAGATGGCTTCACTAGTGAATTTTACCAAAAGTTAAAGAATTAATACCAATTTCCCTTAAATTCTTCCAAAAAATTGAAAAGGAGGGAATGCCCTCTAACTTATTCTATGAGGATAGAATGACTCTGATATCAGAACCAAAGATATAAGGAAACTTACAGACCCAAGATTCTTTAGTGAATACTGATGTAAAAACTCCCCAAAAAATACTAGCAAACTAAACTCAGCAGCATATTAAAAAATTACATACTGTGACTAAGTGGGGGCTTATTCCTAAAATGCAAGAAGGTTCAACATATAAAAACAATCAATGTAATATATCACATTAATAGAATAAAGGGGAAAAAAAAGGAGTATCTCAAATGATAGAGAAAAAATATTTGACTAAATTCAACAGCATTACTTGATTAAAAACACTAAACTCAATAACCTAGAAGTAAAAGGAAACTTCCTCAACATGATAAAGGCCATATATGAAAAACCTACAGCTTATATCATAATTAATGGTGAAAGACTATAATCTTTCCCTCTAACATTGGGAATCAGACAACAGAGTATTGTAAGTTTTAACCAGAGCAGTTCAGCAAGAAAAAGAAATAAAAAGCATCCCAACTGGGGCTCAGCACCCTTAGCACAGTGGTTACAGTGCCAGCCACATACACCAAGGCTGGCGGGTTTGAACTGGCCTGGGGCAGCTGAACAACAATGACAACTGCAACAAAAAATAGCCGGGTGTTGTGGCGGGCGCTTGTAGCCTCAGCTACTTGGCGAGCTGAGGCAAGAGAATCGCTTAAGCCCAAGAGTTGGAGGTTGCTGTGAGCTGTGATGCTACAGCACTCTACTGAGGGCGACATAGCAAGAATCTGTCTCCAAAAAAAAAAAAAAGCATGCAAATTGGAAAGAAAGTAGTAAAATAATCTCTGTTCACAGATGACATGATCTTATACGTAGAAAACCCAAAAAATTCCACAAAAAAGCTGTTCAGATAAATTCAACAAAGTTGCTGCATACAAAATCCACACACATATAATCAGTTGAATTTGTATAAAATAACAATGAAAAATTGAAAAAGGAAATTAGGAAAGCAACTCCATTTATAATAGCATCAAAAGATACTCAGGAATAAAGAAAAAAAAAAATACTCAAAGTAAATTTAACCAAGAAGGTGAAAAGTGTGGAGACTGAAAACAATAACACATTGCTGGAAGCAATTTAAAAAGACATAAATAAATGGAAAGACATCTGTGTTCATGGATTGAAGACCTTATTATCAAGATGACAATACTACCAAAGCGACTGACCTGTTGATTCAATGCAATCTCCATTACAATCCCAAAAGTATTTTCTGCAGAAATAGAAAAACTTATGCCAAAATTCATATGGAATCTCAAGAGCCTCCAAATAGCCAAAATAATCATAAAAACAAGGCAGTTGGAGGTTTCACACTTCCCAATTTTAAAATTTATTACACAAGCCACAATAGGGATAAGGACAGACAGACCACAGGAATAGAATACAGAGCCCAAAAGTAAGCCCGTGCACATATGTTCAACTGAGTTTTAACAAGGGTGCCACGACCATTCAGTAGGAAAAGACAGTCTTTTCAACAACTGGTGTTGGGAAAACTGGATATCCACACAGAAAAGGATAAAGCTGGACCCTTATCTTACATCATATATAAAAATTAACTCAAAATGGATAAAAGACCTAAATGTAAGATCTAATAATTTTTTTTTTCTCTCAGAGACAGAGTTTCACTTTATCGCCCTCGGTAGAGTGCCAGGGCATCACACAGTTCACAGCAACCTCCAGCTCTTGAGCCTAGGTGATTCTCTTGCCTCAGCCTCCCAAGTAGCTGGGACTACAGGTGCCCACCACAAGGATCTCTTAAGACTCTCAGAAGAAAATATAGGGGCAACTCTTCATGACACTGGATTTAGTTATGATTTCTTGGATATGACACAGAGAACATAAACAATAAAAGAAAAACTAGGCAAGCTGGACTTGATCAAAACGAAAAACTCTTATGTATCGAAGGACATTCATATTAGAGAGTGAAAAGACTTCCAAAGTACAGGGATTATATCCAGAGTATATAAAGAATGATTAAAATTCCACAACAACAAAAAACAAACAACCTGATTTAAAAATGGGAAAGGACTTAAATAGACATTTCTCCAAAGAAGATACAAAAATGGTCAAGAAGCATATAAGATATCTAATATCACTGGTCACTAAAGAAATGCAAATCAAAACCACAATGATACACAACTCCACACCCATCAGGATGACTATTACCAAAAAAAGAGAAAAACAATTGCTGGGAAGGATATGGAGAAATTGGAGTGCTGGTATATCACTGGTAAGAATGTAAAAACTGTATAGCTACTATGAAAAACAGTATGACAGCTCCATATGATCCAGCAATTCCATTTTTAGGTATAAACCTAAGAGAACTAAAAGCAGGAACTCAAATAGATACTTGAATACCATTATTCATAATATGTAGCCAAAAGTAGAAACAACACAAATGTATGCTGAAAGATGATGGGTAAATAAAATGTGGGAGATATATATATATACACATATATACATATATATATATATACAATGAAATATTATTTTAAAAAGCAATGAAATTCTCATATATGTATAACCTGAATGAACCTTAAAAATATATTAATACTAAGTAAAATAAGCACAACACAAAAGGATAAGTATTGTATGATTCCACTTATATGGAGTACCTGCAATAGACAAAGTTGGGAGACAGAAAGTAATATAGAATTACCAGGGACTAGGGGGAGGGAAGTAATAGGAAGTTACTGTTTGATGGGTTCAGAGTTTCTGTTTGGTATGATGAAGAGGTGTGGAAATCAACAGTGATGATGGTTGCACAACGTTATGAAATAATTAATGCCACTGAATTATACACTTAAAAATAAATGGCTAAAATAATAAATTTTCTGTTACATAAAAAAAAGATGATTTATTTTTTGCCCCAAGAAACATTAAGAAACATACCAGATTGATTATGACTTGCTTCCCATAAATAATTACTTGTGAATCAAAATGCCTTTGGAAACCATCCATCTAGAGAGAAAAAAAGTTATACACTTTACCAAAGTACATTAGAAAAATAAGGAGCTCCTTAAATGTCCCATTTCTATGTTCAAGAGAATGATGTCAGGATGGGGGCCATGTCTTCTAGATATTCTAAATACCATGTAGTAAACAGTAATTATAAACGATTTTACCTGGCTCAGCACCTGTAGCTCAGTGAGTAGGGTGCCAGCCACATACACCGAAGCTGGTGGGTTCAAGCCCAGCCCAGGCCTGCTAAACAACAACAACTGCAACCAAAAGAATAGCCGGGTATTGTGGTGGGCACCTGTAGTCCCAGCTGCTACTTGGGAGGCTGAGGCAAGAGAATTGCTTAAGCCCAGGAGTTTAAGGTTGCTGTGAGCTGTGACACCATAGCACTCTACCGAGGTGACGTAATGAGACTGTCTCAAAAAAAAAAAATAAATAAATAAAAATAAAAAATAAATAAACCATTTTACTCTGAGCTACAATACTGTCATTTTGAGTATAACTTCAACAGAATATACTTATTCTTGCTTTGTTGCCCAGGCTGAAGTGCGGTGGCATGATCATAGCTCACTATAAACTTTTATTCTTAGGCTTAAGCAATCCTCTTGCCTCAGCCTCCTGAGTAACTGGGAATATGGGAGTGTGCCACCACACTTGGCTAATTTTTACACTTTTTTTGTAGAGACAGAGTCTCACTGTGTTGTCTAGGCTGGTCTCAACAATCCTCCCACCTTGCCCTCCCCCAAGTTTTGGTATTATAGGCACGAGCCACCACACCCAGCCTGCTTCCCATATTTTTAACATGCCATCTACACATGGTTTAGAGTTTTACTGTGTTCCAGAACAAAGTACAGAGTCCTCAAAGAAGATAAATTCTGACTTAAGAGTAACAAATACATTCTCTATATGCAAACTCTAAAGCCACTGAACTATTTTTAGCTACTGAAAAAAGCACAGAAGATACATACATGATTTGCTACGCTGTTGATCTGTGGCAATGGTTTATACTTGAGGTTTGGTCTTTGGGACCAGAAAACTGGTATTGAACCTCGAGTCTAAAAGAAAAGAGAAATAATAAAAGAAACATACATACAACTTGTTTTTCTCAACTTACTTACTGTCAGGGGTGTGTATTATGTATGTGGCCTGTGTGTTTTGTTAAAGGCCAGCCGAGTGACGCAGTGGGAGTGGAGAAGGAACAAAGGGATCTATAACTAGCTGTCATCAATGAGCTGCAAACACCACCGCACTCAGACCAGCATTCGGGTACATATATATAAAAATGACTTTGCAAAGGAAAACATAACACAACTTACAAACTATGAAAGAAGTCCATGTGTACATGCTCCTAAACTTCATGTTTTATGGGAATATACTTAGGAAGGACCTTCTCTCCTCCTGGTTTTATATACAGGCAATTTGTATAGTATGGTTTTCTGCATCCCCTAAATTCTAAAGTAAAATTATCCACAAGTAAAAATTAAATTATGTCTATGACATAATTTGGCATTGTGAAAAAATTACAAAATTTCTTTATTCATTCTCAAATCAACACGTTTGTGAGTATGTTTGACCTCTAAGGCTCTAGAGCGAGCACCAAGTGATCCAAAACTCCACAGGGAGGCAACACAAGAAGACATACTGTCTCACAGCGACGTGTAAGGGAGGTAAAGTCGACCATAAGCCATCAGCTTGTCCTATCATCCTTGCCCTGACACGTCTCCATGGTTAAGCAGACATAACCCTCTTCACACTTCCTACTCTTCCCTCCTTTAGGCATTGAATTTAAGATCAGGAAATGTCAGATGAACAGACTACTCTCTTCTGGGTGGAATTTTTTCCACACCATAGACAAAGACATTGTTTAAGAACAGAGAGGAAGGAAGAAGAGGGAAATTTCAAAAACAGGAAGAAATTCACAATCTGAGCAGAAAAGGCCAACTGGCTGGGTGCCTCACAGAGATGTGTTAACTTGCCTGCACAAACGAAGCTCTGCTTCCATTGTAGTGCACAATTTGTTCTGTTTCGACAAAGTTAGCAGCATGGCCTTCTGAATCAATTCCTAAATGGAGAAAAATAATTAACTATATTTATTATATAAAAAACACATTAAAAACCCACTAATTCAGATTAACTTGGAGAGAATTAAGTCAGTTCAAATTAGTGAAAAATTATAAAACCAAAATTCAAACAAATACATTATACATAATCAGAAAAGTAGTAAGTTCACTCATTTAAACAGGCATAAAAAGAAGTATTAAAGACCTATTAATAAACAGATGAAACTGGTTGATGTTTAATGTATCAATTGCTTATATATGAAAATTCCTCTAAAACAATGCTTCTGAACTTCAGACATCTTTTAAAGAAAAATTCTCAAGGATTCCTGAGAATATGTCTACAGATTCTAGTTTGAAAAAATACTTCTTTCAAACTTAAGACTATCAATTTAGGTGAACACACTAAGAAATAACACAGTATTAAATGCAAATGTGAGCCATTATACTTAGTATTAGTTATATTACAGATGATCTTCACCTGAAGCTTATCCTTATCAAAATTAAAACCAAAAAAACTACATGATTCTAGAACTCCCCCTACAATCCCTCAAATGTGCCCTAGTTTGAAAAGCACTGCGCTGAAGTGTTCAGCCTCTTTTGTGTGTTTAGTCTTGATTCTAGTAAGTCCTTTCAAATATGTGAAGCATTCCTTTATAAACTTGTTTACATGATCTATTTTTACTAAGAAAAGCTTACTAAGCAAAGGTAACTTTTCATCTAGTCCCTGATCCAAATTATTATTAAGAAATCAATAAATTTTTAACTGTCCTAAATATTAATATATCTTAACATCCTATATGTTTCCCAAATACAACATTTGGAGGTGTCATTGTTTTTGTTAATACCAGAAAAGGACAAAATTAATGAGCCAAATCAACAATATTACCTCTCAATACTTCCTAAGATTACTTATCAGAATATGCTTGTTTCCTTCCATAACCCCCATAATTGCATAAGGAATCATATGCAATTATTTTAAAAAGTGAGAAAGAGTGAGAGTGTTTGTGTGAGAAAAAAATCTTTACTGAAAAGATTTCTAAGATATATTAAGGGGCAAAAAAGTAACCAAGGTACAGAGAAATATGCCCAGAATATAACCAATGTCTCAAAAGGAAAAGAACATATATTAGCCTCAAGTGATCCTCCTGCCTCCACCTCCCAAAGCACTGGGATTACAGGCAGGACCCACCTCAGCTGGGCTAAAGATGCTTCTTGATTTTTAAAATATATAAATGCCCTATATATTTGAAAATTTTAATTAAAAGATAGGTTTCCATCGAAGAAAATCTAGTTACAAGGTAGTTGCTAATTTTAATTTAGGTCTGTGATCTTGACCAGATCACTCTGGTTTTTCTTCCCTTGCTGTATCTTTTGCAATGAGAGATTAACTAAATAATCTATACAACTTTCTGGCCCCACACTACAATACCCTGATTTAAAAAGGAAAACAGAAAGATTGGCGAAACTTTCCTTCATAGTGACAATTACTTTTGTGTGTGAGCAAATCAGCATGCTTCTAGTACAAAGTCTGGAAAATACTCAAAATATAAATGTTTACAAAGCTGAAGGCATTAAGTCAAATGTCTAGCTTTATGCATGCAAAAAAACCAAAAGCAAGAAGAGAAAATACGTTCTGATTAGGATATTGAAATCTACACTGAGTTCACCTGTGATCTCAGACATCCAGCAAACAACATAATCAGCCCCTCTTACAGCAGTAAGAAGCAGACTACAATGTTACATTAACATTTGCAAGGTAATTACAGTAGCTGGGGTAAAACACAGAAGACCTACCTAATTATTATAATGAAACAGGAGATAAATATTTAGCGAGGCTATCAAATGATAATTAAACAAAATACAAAAGGTTACAGTCAGATCACTGGAAGATAAAATGCTAATTACTGATACGACCAGTACTGAATCAAACTGACAAAATTAACCTCACCTCTTACATAATAGCGCACACCAGCTCTGAAACAACTCCTCCTCGAGATGAGTATCCAATCGAAGTATTTTCCATTAACAGAACATGAATGCATGGTAATAACTTAACTATATTAAGAAAAATATGACATATATAAAAATTACATTATTCCTAGATTCAATTTGAATCTATCTAACCTAATGAGAATGAATTGTCCTTAAGAGAAAGAAAAGATAGGGAGTATACAAATCTTTTTGGTTCTTCATCAATATTCAAGCCTTTATTACTATAATCTTCAACTGTGAAATTTTGCCAAGCCAATAATCCTATAATAACATATGGACAGACCATTTAAGCTGTCTACTATAGTGTTTCTATTTAAATAATATGCTTTGCCTTCTCTAATAGCCTCAACCATTTTCTAAAAGCAAAGAATTCAGTTATTAACCAAATCACTGAAAAACCTACTTAGAATGAAAAACATAAATTAAAAATAGATTAACCTTCACGTAAAAAAAAAAAAAAGGGAAAATGGAAAAACAGCTAAGCTGCTGAAGTTTTTTTAAAAAGAAAAAAACCTAAAGTATATCAAATGCATATTACAAATTCAAATTAGCATAATAGTTGACAAGCATATTAAAATTTACAGATCAAACTGAATTAAACAATTATCTAGAAACAGAAATTTTAATTTTACTTTTTCCCTGAAATAGGAAAAATGAAACTTAATATGAAAAAAAACTTTTCTCAAAAGCTTTTCTCAATATAACAATTTCCCTTACTCTTGATAACAGTAGCTATATTACACTCTCCATCATTTAGGAACATAAAGAGTCATATACCAGGAAATTCTAAAGGCCAATCTCTCCATTTCATTCTCAGAGAAAAGGGTTACAGAATACAGAAGCCTTTGGATTGGTATACCTCTTACATTAAATGCTTTCAGTAGCGCCTCTGTAAGATGACTCCCTAAGGAACTCTACAAACTGGTCAACATATGGAAGTAGGCCTACTGTACTAATATGTACATATGGTGCATGTCTGGTCTTGAAAATTAGGTCAACTTAAAGAGGTGGTCAGTTATGGAGGTTCTACTGTATATTATACATACACACCCCCCTTTGCACCCGCCAGCATCTCTGAAGCACCCTCAGCTCCTCTCCATCTGGCTCCCTTACTGTACTTTAAGAAGTAACCAGTATTCTTTTAGTTCATCATTCCCTTATCTTTCTAGTTTTGTGACTAAATAACCTATTGTTTAGTCTGAATTTTTTCACTTTTTTTTTTTTTTTAACATAAAAAGGAACTATACTGTGGGTATTCTTTTGGTTTGCTTTATTTGTTCAACATTCTATTTATGAGGTTCATCTGCTACTATGGCTATATGATATTCTACAGTATGACAATACAGTAATATTGTCATTCTACTATTCACTACTATTCATGGACATGTAAGTTATTTCCTGATTTACTATCATAAACAGCACTGCAACAAACATGTGGAAGTGGCTCTAAGAAGCAGTACTGCTGGGTTATAGAGTATGTTCATCTTCTGGTCTTACTAGGAAATGACAAACTTTTGAGAATTACACTGGCTTCTCATCTTTACCAATACTTGATATTATCTGCTTTTTAATGTTTGACAGACTGGTAGAAAGTATGCCAGACTGGTTTGTTTTTCTTAATCTAATTTGAATTTATATACCTGTTTTACCTCCATTCCATCCAACTGCCCTTTCACTCAGAAATAACTATTCTCAGGTTTGTGGAGAACATTCTCTTTTTAGTTTCATCACAAGACTTAAAAACACATAGCTTGCTTCTGAATTTTATAGAAATGGTACTATACTATTTATAAACTTCAAGCCCTTGTTTTGCTTTCTCCCCCATAAGTTCCCGAGATTCACCAGTATATTACATGGAGCAGTAGTTCATTCCTCTTCAGTGCTGTGTGCAATCTATAAGGACAATACCACAAAAGACTTAATTCTGCTAATGGAACTTGTGTTCACCACTTTGCTCTAAGGTGGTGCTACGAACATTCCTATAAATACCTCCTGGTATGACTGTATTGGGTATACACAGGAGAAGCACTGAATTCACAAAAGGAGGCTAAATCATTTAAAAAATGGTGGTACCAACTCTATGCAAACTGATTTGCTAATGATTAATCCCTATTACCTAGTATCACAAGACTTAACCTTGTGGCTCCTCTGGACCTGCCAATTCATTCTCCTTCGAAACTCATAACGCTAGAGAAGATTCCAAGGTAGAATTTATTCACTTACTCAGCCAAATTATCCATTTTGAGCCAGGTCACAAAGATGAGTAAGACATGAGCCTGTCATCAGAGAGCTAAATCTAGGAGAATATGACTGCTTTCTGAATCATTTTCCTCTGATTACAAGACAAAAATATATATATACTTCAGAGAATCCAAAAAGCTTGGAATAAGAAAATAAACACACAAAATCCTATCATCATGAAGTAACTTTTAAAATGTGAGGACACTCATTTCTGTCTTTTATCAATGAGTTAGTTACTCCAAAGCCACCCACTCCCACTCTCCAGAATGCCTACTTCACGCACTCTCCTCAACCTCAAAAAATACTCCTCCCCTCATCCCATTCCCAGCCGATTACGTCACGTCGTACTTCATTGTAAAAACACAAGCACTCTACACGCGGCCACCATGTTTATATTATACACCACCACAACCACATCCACTGCCCTCTACTTGGGCACTAGACCCCACCCCTTCACACACTCAAGGACATCACTCCAGCAGGCACCTTCACCAATTTTCTCTTCTCCCAAATATTTCTTATGAACATTTGATGATACTGCTCATTTGGGAAGAAAGAAGGAAGAACATACGTTTTCCTCAACAGTTATCATATTCAACCAACCAGCAGCATATCCGCTGGTCTACACTCTCTTGGAAACATTATCTTCCCTTGTTTCTGGGACACTACCTCATCATCTGAGAGGTTTTCCTCTTCCTCACTGGCCTTTGCTGATTCATCTTCATTTCTTGGACTTCTAAAGCTGGGAGTGCACTATGACTATCCTCTAGCTCACTCACTTTGATTCCCTCAGTTCAGAAGTCTTTTTTGTCCTCACTGAGGCCTAAGACTCATTTTTTCACTATCTAGAACCCTCCTCAGTCCATCTCTTTTTCTAGAGATCTTTTTGCTTCTCTATATTCATTACTTCCTTTGAAGCGCTCATCCAGTGCCATGGCTTTAAATGCCATCTATGCCCTGAGGACTACCAAATTTATGTCTCCTGCATGGACTTCTTCCCTGAACTCCGGTTCCCATTTATACAACTACCTCCTTGACATCTTCATTTGGGTATCTACAGTAACCTCAAGTTTAACAAGTCCAAATGGAACTCCAGATCTCTTTTGCCTCCCTTCCACCTCCTGATTTTCCCCCACCTTAGTAGATGGCTTCCTTCCACTTATTCTGGCCGTGAACCTTTGAGTCACACTAAACTCTTCTCTTTTATAACCTACATACAATTTGTCAGACTCCTTTAAAACTTATCTAGATCTCCATCATTTCTGACCACCATCACAGTCAGAGTGACAGTCTTACCATCCCAATCTCCTACTCAGATCTCCCCACTAGCTTCTCATCCTATTTAAGGCGAAGGCCACAGTCCTTCTCATGGCCTATGAGGCCCTTGGTAATCTGGGCCAAGCTACTTCAGTGAACACAGCTCCCACCTCTCCCGATCCACCTTCTCTGCTCCAGTCATGCACCTGCCGTGGGACTACCGTACTTGATCTCTCTGTATGCGTGTGAAACATGTGACTATATTTTTAATCAACAAACTACAATAAACAAAAGCTCATTTAAAGCTTTAAATTTAAAGCTAAGTAGGAAATGATCAGGTTCTAGATAAGTTTTTGAGGACAGGGCTATGCTGTTTCTAAAATTGCCTTAAAAAAAGTTCTATAAGCTCACTTAATATTATTTGTCCATTCACAATCTCATTTTGAAAAAAAAACAACAACACACAATTAGTGGGCCAAATCCCTTAAAGCATGACCTAAATACATTTTACATTTTCAAGTTAGTGGAACTTGGAAAGGCTCCAGGGAGAAAACCAAAAACAATAAGCAAGAGTTTGTATCCTGAGATTTTCTAATTTTTACTCCTTCACAATTAGAAAAGGTTTCCTCCATTCGTTTTCTGCTTTGAAGTATATAAGCAACAAGCATAATAATTTAATGAAATCATACTAACATCATGCATAAATAATCAGACTGTTATATTAAAAAGCTTCTTGGGGGTACTTAATAGAAAGATGCCATCTCTGTTTCTGCAGGGCAGTCCTGATGAGTCATGCATCACTTAACAGGGATACCTTCTGAGAAAGGCATCATTAGGCAATTCTGTACATCACAGAGTGTACTTACACAAACCTAGATGGTGTAACATGCTACACACACCTACAGCAATATGGCATTACCTACTGCTTCTAGGGTACAAAACTGTACAGTATGCGACACACTGAATCCTGCAGGCAATCAACACAATGGCTACATACGTAGGTATCTCAACACATGTAAAAAGAAAAGATACAGTAAAAAATTGTATTATAATCTTATGGAACCACTACCATATACATGGGTCTGTCATTACCCAAAAATGTCATTACACAGCACATGACTGTATGGCTACTCATCAGCATGTATTGTGCTTACACTTTGAAGAGCCAGAGAACTTTGCTTCTCTACTTTATTACAACGTCTATGATAAAGATGTATTTTAAAAATGAACTTACAAATTATTCATTTTGCATTTACACAATGATTTCCTCCCTAAGCATTATTCCCTGTACTCCATCTATTTTCATTTTTCTCACTATTTCAAACGACAAATAAAATTTTTAAGAGTAAATTTCCTCTCCAAGTTGCGAGTCCCCCTAGTGTCTAACATTTAAAATTACTTACTAAGGCAAGTTTTCATTTTGACAGCCTGGTTCAAACTATTCCTTTGTAATTTGCTGATATAAGAGATCATCAAATAAAGGCAAAAGACAGTACACAAATTCCTTCCCTATGAACCACCAGCCCCAGAACTCTTGAACACAGAGAGAATCTACTCTGAAGTTTGTTCTTAAAAAAAAAAAAGGTTGCTCACAATTAGTATTCTAAGATTTTAAGTCACTGAGTTACAGCAATTTCTACTAATTGTGAAATACTCTCTTCCTGGAATATTTGAGACTGTCAAATAAAGACTGCTAGAAACTACAGAGTATCATGTAAGGATACAGCCATGTAACACTGGAAGAGCAAACCGATGAACCTGAAATGAATAAATACAATATGGAGAATCAATATACTTTAAAAATAAATAAGCAGCATTTTATTAAAAATATTTACATATAGGGAGGTAATATGCAAACATAACAAAGCAGTAAATTTATCAGTAACTTTTAATTTTAATAAAATTCTCTAATATAACATTAAGTGTGCATTATAATCATTTGGGCTTGAATATTCATAAGATTTTGGAACACTAACAAAACTACATGAAGTTGTAGAATGTTTACCTCCTTTTCAGTCTTTGCCTACAACAACTTCACTCCTCCAGGGAAAAGATATCCCATGCTAATTGTTTGCAGCTCAAACTACTTTTCCAAAAAAAGCATAGCAAATGACAAGAAATAAAGCAATTAGACAAATCTATTTACCTAGATCCGACATATCATGTGTCCCTAGCTGGGCCTCCTTATTTATACCTCATTGATGTAGACAGAGGAAGACAAAGGTGGCATCTGTGTGTGTCTCACTTAGGGGTGATCAAAGGGAGTTTGTTTCATCCCCACTTGAAGACAAATAGAGCTCTCCCCTTGGCCACGGACTTAGGCATGGCCTCTCATTTCTCCATTATTCATTCACCAAGATCCACTATTTCCCTCTTAGTTAAAGCAATGTATTTTTACTTAAGGCTTCTATAAGAGATAGAGTAAAAGAATTAAGCTTCTTCAATCTAGAATAAGAGAGGGTAGACCTCATAAAAGTTTGTAAGTTATCAACAGAGTTATATTAGAATTATTTACCAAAATCCTTGGTAATTAGATTGTCATTTTGTAACATGCACTGAATTAAATCTTGGACTGTAACAAATAATTTTATTTAGTGTACATTACCTCTGGCTGAGCAGAAAGTTCTCTTAGAAGATGGCCGTTCCATACAAACCGCTGATCTGCCTGAGAGAAGTTTCTACATTAAATAAAATATCTCCTGCTAAGGTGATTTGCTTTCTTTTTTTTAAAACCATACACCATGAATAAGAACCAAGTTGATTTTCAATTATACCAATTGACATATCCATTAGGTGACTACAAGCAAGTTTCTTTTAACATGCTCCAAAAAAGAATATATTTCTCCCTCAAATCTGTCCCTCCTCTAGGCATTCCTGTCTCTTTTCCTTGGGCCAGACAGAAACCTGGGCATCCCCTCAGGGTCTTTCTTTGGGTCTTACATTTAATTGATTGGTAAGTACTAAATATCCTTCAAAATCCATCCTTTTTTCTACATTTCCCCTTCACCACCCTTGGCCAACAACTGACTCTGGCTTAACTACAAAACAGCTTCCCTGGGCTGAGTTTTTGTGTCAGCCCTCTCCACCGACTCTTCCACAACGCTGCCAGGAGTTCTTCAATATGTCTACCTGGTATCTGCTTGAAATTCGTCCTTGACTGTCATCTAAAGGGCCAAATCTTTGCACAGACTAGCCAATCCTAGGCTCTGACGGCCCCTACTTAACTCTCTGATCTCATTTCTGGCCACTTAGATATTAAAACTATTCATACAATCTCTGTTTAGTCGACTTAGATTAACCAGTTCTCGCCATTCTTCTCATAAAGCTTGCCAGCTGAACTACCCCAACCTCCAAACCTAAAAGTCACAAAGAATGGCTCCTGCACTTGGCCATGACCAACTGAATCTCACTTTCTGAGATTCAGGTCTACATTCCGAGAGGTTTGACCCAGACATACTTGTTATTCATCATTACATAACTGAACTAAATGTTTAATAAATCAATATGACTAAAAAAGACTGCTGTTCTGTAAAGCTGAATAATTTACAATATAATTTGATAAGAGGCAAGGTGCTAAAACAAAATTGCTGTTGAGTTAGAAGTGGAAATGGCAACTAAAAAAGATTAGAGAAATATTATGAAAATATACAGGATTCTGCATCCAGATTACTACATAAATGTTGAACTCTTTAAAGAGAACCAAATTGAATGGCTTATGCATACAATTTACATAGCAAAGACAATTTGGAATCAGGGAACCCAAAACAAATAAAAGCCTGTGGCCCTAAGCAGACACTAACCAATGTAAAATTTTATGTTTTAAGTTAAAATGTTTAAGGTATGTGTTTCATTTATTACTTTTATGATTCCCTATGTTAACTTTAATAGATCTTTCTGGCTAGGTGACAAAAAATTCCCATGCCATCCTAACAGATGAGATGGCTTTCTGTTTCAGCCTAGTCTGATTGCTACCACCTTTACCTGAAAACCCTCCCCCTTCTACTGTCACCAGACCAACAAGCCCTTGCCAGTAAGTTTCAGCTCCAAGTTACCTTCCTGGATGATGTCATCCCTGACACCCCCAGGCAGAGTGAGACCCTCCTTCTTCCAGGGTCCCCCCACAATTTGGTACACATCTCTGTTGCAACAATCATCCCTTGTCTTATAATCAACAGGACTACCACTTACACAGCAGACTGTAAGCCCCTAGCAAGCAGAATCCACAGATGTTCATTCTGGTCCCCAGAAACTACTGCAATGCCTGGTACATAGCTAACATTTCAGAGACATTTAATAAACAAATGAAGAATGTAGCAACTGATTTAAAAAATAGTAGTCTCTTTGCAGTTAAAAGTCAAATTTCTTGATTGCTTAGCTTAAATCTAATCTTACATCTAAGTTTAGATACAATTTTACTAGATTAGTGTATAAAATCTTACTCCAAGGAGCCAGTCAACTAAAATATTGAGGTTGAACTACATGAAATTACCATTTTTAATGGTCAAAATTTGTCAATTACTGGCAATTTCACCTGGTCCAACTGAAATAAATAACAGGGAGCAGGGCGGCACCTGTGGCTCAAAGGAGTAGGGCACTGGCCCCATATGCTGGAGGTGGTGGGTTCAAACTCAGGCCTGGCCAAAAAACTGCAAAAACAAATAAAAAAAATAACAGGGAGCAACCTTTTTTTTTGCAGTCTTTGGCCGGGACCAGGCTAGAACCTGCCACCCCCGGTATATGGGGCCAGTGCCCTACTCCTTGAGCCACAGGCACCGCCCTGGGGAACAACCTTTTAAATTACCTGCCCACTGAATACATCTAAGGTTTGTCAAAAAAATTAAGACAGCAGTTAGCCTGGTTCCTGAACAGCATAAACTTTAAGTTGAGATCATCTGAAGTCTAATTTTAAAGACATATTATCATTTAAAAAAAAAAAAAGCAAAGTAACAACAACAAAAAAACTTAAAAGGATATTTTCTAAATTCTTAAATGAATAAACTGTTGCTTTTGTAGTTATAAAAAATTATAAATAATATCACTGTAGAAAGAACATCGAACATGCTAGACCATTAATTTTATAAACCTAATTATGGGAGGGAGATAGGTTGACTTCTCAGCGGGGCGCCCTGCCTCAATCCTGGGGCATCCAGGGGAAAGCCCGAAGACTGTAATCCCTGGGGCACAATCGCTGGGGGCTCATCAAAATCATGGAGGATGAGAAGAGCCCAGGGGCTCCTGCATAGAGACTAGGCCTGTGAGGAGAGGGACTAGGCTGTGGTCTGAGAATCAACAGGTTAGAGGTGGGAGGGGTTAAAGTCTTGGTTTGAACTTTTGGCATGTACATAGATTAGGGAACCTAGCCTACTTCCCTTGCAGGGACAGAACTCGTTTCCACCCCACCCCCCTTTCTAAATGCACCACGAGCCAGCCCTCCGTTAGCAACCCCATACCTCTTACCCAGCCCCTTTCTCTATCCAATCTTCTCAGGTACTTGAGATTCTTTCAACCCTATCTTTTGGGATTTTTACATTTTGCACATGTACCTTCGTTAAAAACAAAAAAAAGCCTTCTGAAGAGGCCAAAGAGGGACTGTATTTTCTGTTTACTCAGCCTGAGATAATGTAAGGCTTCTCTAGGCATTCTCAGACTTTTTCTGTTTTTCACTCCTGTAACCTCAGTGTTATTTTGGGTTTAGTGCCAAGGATCTTCAACACCTAATTACACTGCTAATGGAAGTCTACTCTACATAACTCTAAGAAATTATAAATGAGGGCATTGCCTGTGGCTCAGTGGGTAGGGTGCTGGCCCCATATACCGAGGGTGGCGGGTTTGAACCCGGACCCGGCCAGCTAAAACAGCAGTGACAACTGCAACAAAAAATAGCTGAGCGTTATGGTGGGCGCCTATAGTCCCAGGTACTTGGGAGGCTGAGGCAAGAGAATCGCCTAAACCTAAGAGTTGGAGGTTGCTGTGAGCTGTGATGCCACAGCTCTCTACTGAGGGCAACAAAATGAGACTGTCTCAAAAAAAAGAAAGAAAGAAAGAAAGAAATTGTAAATGAACACAATGCTAGTCCAAAGATTTGATATCTAGAGTTAGCACTGGATAGCTTGGTAATATCCATGCAAAATTACAAATTCTGAAAAATTTATTGCTAATTAACTACATGTGTGTTTAGACTAGATTTCTGAATATCTATACCAGTGGTTCTCAATCCTGGCTGTAAATTATATAGATTCAAGTACCCTCAATTTGGGATTATGATGTAGATTTAAAACAGGGTACATGGCCTGAGCTGCTGGCTCACCCCTGTAATCTCAGCACTCTGGGAGACCAAGTCAGGAAGATTACTTGAGGAGTTTAAGACCAGGCTGAGCAATACAGCAAGACTTCGCCTCTATAAAAAAATAATAGAAAAAACGAGCTGGCCATGGTGTCATGTAGTCTTAGCTACTTGGGAAACTAAAGCAGGAGTATGGCTTGAGCTCAGAAGTTTGAGATTGCCGTGAGTTATGATGACCCCACCACATTCCAGCCCAGGCAAAAGAACAAGACTATCTCAAAAACAAACAAAAATAAAACACATACACACAAAACCCAGGATAATTTTCAAAGCCCCATATATGACCCCAAAATACAGCCAGGATTGAGAAAAATCAATATAAATTCTTATGGATGAAACAGAAACAAGTCTCTTTCAAATAACCTAAAAATAAATAAAATTAACTGAAGATCAAACTTACCCTTTCCAAAAGACTCATTTCTTGGAATTCTGGACTAGTGTTGGACAACCGCTGCAAAGTATGGGTCAAATCATATGTTGTTGAAAAGTAAAATCCATCCACACTCAAGACATGGTTTAGCATTGCTAGGAAAGTTTTATTATCTTGTAACTGCAAACAAAGGGGAAAAAAATCAGTATACTTCATAGAGAGAGAGAGTCTGTCAGCATGAAAAAAAGAATAAAAACAAACACCTCTATGTACAGCTTCATTAAATACCACTAGCATGAAGACTGGTCAGAGAGGGGGAGGCTCACCATTCCCCCCGGACCTAAGACAGGGTCTGACACACAGTAGATGCTCAATAAATATCAGAGATGTTATTATATAACTTGATGACGGAGGACTTCTTCCCTTTTTATCCTTCACAGTTTTTACTCTAAAGGCCAGAAAAGTGGTTTTAACAAAAAATATCATCAGCATAGGTTATGACCTACTATGTGCTAGACACTTTCCCAAGATTTTCTTTATAGCCTTTGTATATGCCAATAACAGCCAGGATGAGAACCTAATTAAGGACGCAATTCCCTTCACAATAGCATCAAAGAAAATGAAATACCTAGGAATATACCTAACAAAAGAGGTGAAGGACCACTCTCTATAAAGAAAATTACAAAACCTAAGAAAATAAATAGCAGAGGATAGTAACAAATGGAAAAACATATCATGCCCATGGCTGAGAAGAATCAACATTGTTAAAATGTCTACACTTTCCAAAGCAATCTACAGATTCAATGCCATCCCTATTAAAATACCAACATCATACTTTCGAGACTTGGAAAAAATCATTCTTCATTTTGTATGGAAACAGAAAAAACTCTGTATAGCTAAGGCAATTCTTAGCAATAAAAACAAAGCTGGGGGCATCAGCCTGCCAGACTTTAGGCTGTACTACAAGGCCATAGTGATCAAAACAGCATGGTATTGGCACAAAAACAGAGACATAGACATCTGGAACTGAATAGAAAACCATGAGATAAAACTAACGTCTTACAGCCACCTAATCTTTGATAAACCAAAGAAGAACATATATAGATGGGGGGAAAAAATCTCTAATTCAATAAATAGTGCTGGGAGAACTGGATAACCACATGTAAAAGACTGAAACTGGACCCACACCTTTCTCCACTCACAAAAATTGATTCAAGATGGATAAAAGATCTACATCTAAGGCATGAAACAATAAAAATCCTCAAAGAAAGTGTGGGGAAAATACTTGAAGATATCAGTCTGGGGAAAGACTTTATGAAGAAAACTTCCATGGCAAATGCAACAACAAAAATAAACAAATAGGACTTAATTAAACTGAAAAGCTGTGCAGCCAAAGGAGACAGCAGCCAAAGCAAACAGAGAACCATCAGAATGGGAAAAGATATTTGCATATTATGAAGGGGACAAAAGCTTGATAGCTAGGATCTATAGAGAACAAATTAATCAACCAAAAAAGAGCCAACAATCCCTTATATCTCTAGGCAAGAGAAATGGGTAGAACCTTCTCTAAAGATGACAAATATCTAACAAGCATATGAAAAAATGCTCATTGTCCCTAATCAATTGGAGAAATGCAAATCAAAACCACCCTGAGATATCACCTAACCCCAGTGGAGAATGTCCCATATCACAAAATCTCAAAACTGCAGATGCTGGCGTGGATGTGAAGAGAAGGGAACACTTTTACATTGTTGGTGGGGCTGCAAACTAATACTACCTTTTTGGAAAAAAGTATGGAGAATCCTCAAAGAACTCAAACTAGACCTCTGATTTCATCCTGCAATCCCATTACTGGGCATTTATCCAGAAGAAAAAGAAAAACTCCTATCATAAAGATATTTGCACTAGACCTATCACAGTTCAATTTACATTTGCCAAAATGTGGAAACAGCCTAAATGTCCACCAACCCAGGAACAGATTAACAAGCTGTGGTATATGTACACCATGGAATACTATCCAACCATTAAAAAAGATGGAGACTTTACATCTTTTGTATTAAACTGGATGGAAGTGGCACACATTATTCTTAGTAAAGCATCACAAGAATGGAGAAGCATGAATCCTATGTACTCAATTATGGTATGAGGACAACTGATGACCTAGTACACGGTGGGGGGCAGGGGAAGGGGGGTGCAGGGAGAAGGAAAAAGAGAGGGGGATGGGGGATCACGGGGTGTGACACGCCTCTTCGGGACAGGATACAATTATAAGAGGAACTTTACCTAACACATGCAATCAGTGTAACCTAGTTCTTTGTATCCTCAATGAATCCCCAACAATAATTTTTAAAAAGGATCCTCTTTAATCTTCACTATAATACTGCTATGGTTAGCATAATTATCCTCATTTGACAAACAAAGCACATGATTCATGAGGGACCCAGTAACACAGTAAATAACCAAAGATTAATATCACCCTCATTCTCTAGAAACTTTAATTTGCATTAGATAGGAAGAAAAATGAAGTTCTTTAAAACAAAGATTAAAAAGTTTAATAAAAGCAATATTTACCTTAACTTTTGAGCAATTATTTTAATTAGCCTTCCTAATAAATACCAAGATTGACATTTGTTTTTATTCTTTTTTAAAGAAACTGTTAACAATTAATTGTTAATGATTAACATGCTAATCGGCATGTTAAAATCTACATACTACAAAATTTTTAATTTAGGCTCAGACATATTTTTTTTAAAACCAAAGAAAAAAGCAATGTAGTGAGTGATGCTCAAGTTAGCTATATGGCCTGACAACAAAGTACACTACCCAAGAAGAAACTGTGCAAGTAAAAATGACAAGGCTATGCAATGAATACATTTTTATTTCTTTAAAATATCATGCCTAATGAAGGATATACTGCTATAAATTACATATTAGTAAAAAAGAAATTCTAAAGTATAAAAAACACATCCCACAGTTTTACTTAGTAAGACAGGGCTATGATTTTATTTTTTTAATGTTTGCCACAGGAAAGTTACGTTTCATAATAATCGATTTTCTTTTAGAAACAACTTTGTTACCTTGGATGTAAAAATACAACTTAAAGGCTCAGCACCTGTACCTCAGCTGCTAGGGCACCAGCCACATACACCAGAGCTGGCAGGTTCAGACCCAGCCCAGGCCTGCCAACAACAATGCAACTACAACCCCCGCCCCCTCCCCCCAGAATAGCCGAGCACTATAGCAAGCACCTGTACTCCCGTCTATGTGGGAGGATGAGGCAAGAGAATTGCTTAGCACAAGAGTTTGAAGTTGCTGTGAGTTGTGACGCCAGGGTACTCTACTGAGGGTGACATAATGAGACTCTGTCTCAAAAAAATAAATAAATAAAAATAAAAGTATAACTTAAAATTTTTAAATAGCAAACACCGAAAATAAAGTTACATTTAGAAAACAATCACATCTCAGTGAATATAAATCTGAAAACATAATGCTGACTTCTTAAAAGTTCTAAAAACCGGGCAGCACCTGTGGCTCAAGGAGTAGGGCACCAGGCACATATACTGGAGGTGGCGGGTTCAAACCCAGCCCCAGCCAAAAACTGCAAAAAAAAACAAAAAAAAAAAAGTTTTAAAAACCGGAAGTCAAGGCAGAGCCTGTGGCTTAGTGAGAAGGGTGCCGACCCCATATACTGAGGATGGTGGATCAAACCCGGTCCTGGCCAAACCGCAACAAAAAAAACAGCCACGTGTTGTAGCAGGTGCCTAGAGTCCCAGCTGCTCAGGAGGCTGAGGCAAGAGAATCTCCTAAGCCCAAGAGCTGGAGGTTGCTGTGAGCTGTGATGCCACAACACTCTACTGAGGGCGACAAACTAAGACTCTGTCTCTAACAAAAACAAACAAAAAAACCAAAAGAGAGCAATGCCATGCATAGAAGTTGTACATACTTCAAGCAAAAATGGATATTGTTTGAATATAAATATCTATACTTTATACAGTGGGTGGAACTGTAAAAATGACCACGCTATTTTAATCTTACTAAACTTAAACTATCTTAACAATTAAAAAAAAAAACTATGACTATTCTGTGACCTTCAAAAAATTTTGTCAAAATATTAAAAACACTGTGCTTGGTGCCCATAGCACAGTGGTTACGGCACCAGCCATATACACTCAGGGGCTGGCAGGTTTGAACCAGACCTGAGCCAGCTAAACAACAATGACAACTACAACAAAAAAATACCTGGGTGTTGTGGCAGGTACCTATAGTCCCAGCTACTTGGGAAGCTGAAGCAAGAGAATCACTTAAACCCAAGAGTTTCAGGTTACTATGAGCTATGATGCCACAGCATTCTACTGAGGGCGACAGTGAGACTCTGTCTCAAAAAATAAAAAATTGAAAACTCTTATTGTTTAAGTTATAAATGTCTAGAAAAAAATAAAAAATAGTAAAACTAATTATATAATTAGCACATTTTAATTTAAAACATAAGTTTCTTTTTTTTTTGTAAAGACAGTTTCACTTTATCGCCCTAGGTAGAGTGCTGTGGCGTCACACAGTTCACAGCAACCTCCAGTTCCTGGGCTTAGGCGATTCTCTTGCCTCAGCCTCCCAAGTAGCTGGGACTACAGGTGCCTGCTACAACGCCCAACTATTTTTTTGTTGCAGTTTGGCTGGGGCCAGATTTGAACCTGCCACCCTCAGTATATGGGGCCAGCGCCCTACTCACTGAGCCACAGGCACTGCCCAGTTTATTTCTTTTAAAAAATGTATCAAGAGAAACTTGAACAATGCTTGCCTTCTTTTTGTCATATAACTTATGATACAGAATATCTTTTCTATCTTTGGTGAACTCTGGCACACCTTCCTAAGTCTGAAACCAGCTTCTGACATTTTATCCTTTGTATTTTAAATGTCATGATGTATTTCTGATGGCTCCTTCAATGTGAAATTTGTTGCAGGCATCACTTCCACTGGGACATCTTTATCTTTTTTGTCATGGCCACTCCATCACTGATGCCAATAAGTTCACCTTTACTAGGACTCTACTGCATATCTAGAGTCTCTCAAATGGTGACAGTGTCAGCAAACCCTTTGTCAGCTACTTCTGTGCTCCATTTATGTTCAATTTCACTTCCAGAGTTGCTGTTTTTGTTTCTTTGCATTTCCATCTTTGGTGGGCTAATTCTTCAGTTAATATGGTAGCTGAAATTTGAACCATGTTGTTGGGGGACTGGTGTTAACTAAACCACGGTAACTGAAATCTGTGCATCTAGGTATAGTGCAAGGGAAGACTGACTGAAAGTATTTACACATATCTTGCAAATACACACACAAACATATTTACAAACAAATACACACACAAACATATGGTAAAAGTAAGAAAACTCTCTGGAGAAAAAGGAAATGAAGTGAGAGGAATGGAACTTGAAAAATATCTTTTATTTCTTTCCTTTAATTTTTGTTTATCTCTTTACAAAGAGGAAATGAAGTTAAATCTGAGTATTTTCTGTTTGTCCTTTAAAATTTTATAATTTAAGGGTGGCACCTGTGGCTCAATGGAGCAGGGCGTTGGCCCCATATGCTGGAGGTAGCGGTTTCAAACCCAGCCCCGGCCAAAAAAAAAAATTACAATTTAAGAATTGAGTAATTAAAAAAAAAAATAAGAGCAATAAAACACATCAATGATTTTTTAAAAATATTTTTTATGGCTAGGTAGCAAAGTAGGTAGAATGATCCTGATCTATACTTTATACTGATCTATACGTTGCTTAAATAAATAGGCTTTAAAAACATTCATTAAAGATTCTTTGTATTCCACAACCCCTCCACCCCATGGTACTTATTTGAGTTTTCCAATTAGCAACTTCTTACCTGAATATCAGTTAAGTGCAACATTGTCTTCTTATAAGAAATGATATCAAAATCTGTTGCTTTCCAGATTACATGATTGAAAAATTCACCTATTTTTATCTTTTTCATAATGACAATAAGATAATTACCTGCAAAAAGCAAGCCAAACATATAATTATGAAAAAGACAACTCTAAAGGCAAAAGTAAGAGTCCTAATTGTTTAAACTTTAAAGGCTAGCAGAATGAGACCATATTGTGCTACTCAGACAAAAGTTTTATTTTACTTTATTTATTATTAATTTATTTATTTTTTATTTTGAGACAAAGTCTTACTCTGTTGCACTGGGTAGAGTGCTGAGGCATCAACTCTCCAGCTCAAGCTATCCTCTTACCTCAGCCTCCCCAACACATGGCTAGTTTTTCTGTTTTTAGTAGAGATGGGTCTCACTCTTGCTCAGGCTGGTCTCTCCTGACCTCAGGTGATACACCCACCTCAGCCTCCCAGACTGTTAGGATTACAGGCAAGAGCCACAGCATTTATTTATTTTTTTGAGACAGGATCTCACTCTATACCCCCAGCTAGAGTATAGGGGCATCATTACAGCTCACTACAACCTCAAACTCCTGGATTCAATCAATCCTCCCACCTTAGCCTCCTGAGTAGCTGGGATTACAGGCACACACCACTATGGCTGACTAAGTTCTCTAATTTTTCTAGAAATAGGTGTCTCTTGCTTGGGCTGGTGTCAAACTCCTGAGCTCAAGCAATCCTCCCACTTTGGCCTCTCAAAGTGCTAGAATTATAGACAGGAGTCACCCTATCTGGTCAAGGCCCATTTAAAAAGCAACCCTACAATTTATGAATAGAAAATACCAGTATACTATTCAGAAAAATTCCTACTGAAATGTCAAATGTTTTTCTCAAAAAAGATAAAAGCAAAAGCTGTTGGTAACAGGAAGAGTCATCTTCAGCAGATGGACAGTAGAAACATAAAATACTTTTCTCTCTCTCCTGACATTCCTAAGGCACACTGGTCTTTGGCAATCATTTCTCAGCAGGTGGCTTAAAGCATCACAGATCATGAGATGTGACCACTGCAGGGTACTGTCCCTTCTATACCATTCCTATGCCCTTCGTGTCACTCTATATAGCAGAGAAATGTGCTGGGGCAGGGTAACTAGAATATTACAAGGATGAGAGGTTAGGAGTAAAGAATTCATTGCAGCATCATGCACAATCCCCCAGCACGGCCCTGGCCACCGCCTCCCCAACAAGTTACACAGAGTAACCCTTTCCCACTAAATTAATTCTTAAGTCTGTTCAATGCTCCATCCTCCTGGAAGTTCTATGTACTCTCTCTCCTGGCACTTGTCACCATGTACTGTAGTATTTACTACTTAACATGCCTGTCTCATTAGACTGTGAACTACAGGCAGTCTCTGAGTTACAAACACTGACTTATGTACAACTCACCCGAGGAAAGGAGTCTATGACAGTAAGTCCCTGAGTTACTGTAACATCTGACTGACATACAACTTGTACCCACAAACGGAGGCTATTACAGGTGATAGGTATATGTACCTGTTACAACTTACATACAAATACAACTTGAAAACAAACCTACAGAACCTATCTCATTCTTAACCTAGGGACTTCCTGTACAGGACAAAAGGGACTTTTATCTTTTATAACTCCCTATCTAGCACAGTGCCTCAAACAATAGGAAGGTTTAAAAAATTCAATTAAACAAAATTTAGACAAGCAAAAATCACCTTGTTAGTACTCAGAACATGTAACATTCTCTAACATATACTTACAGGACTGAAGGTATAGAATACCTTGGTCCAAAAATGCATTAAAAATGTTATTTAAAAATTCTTGGAATTTATAAAAAAAAAACAAAAACATTTACCTGACTGGGGATTTCTACTCTAGTTAAAATTAAATGGAACAAAAAACCTTTGTTTTATAAGGTTGATAAATTTAATCCTTTGGAAAGTATTACTTTTAGAAATTAATAATAAATGCCTAAAAAAGAGATTTATTGCCTAAAACATGTGAAGTATGCCTTCATCTTATACTCTAATATTTTCAATTTAGATACCTCCTTTGCCCATTTCAGCTTATTTTCTTACCTGCCACCAGATGAATAGTGCCCAGTATACCAAATATTGGTCTTGTGACAGCTGAAGGAGGAACATCTTTCTTGACTTTAAAAGAAAAATCACACAGAAAAAAGCTCAATAAAGAAATGCTAATTTAGCCATTTTTTCAATAGTTACTTCAACTTAATTTGCACGATTTGCTCTAAGAAAGCAACACTCCTTCACTAACATCAGCCCTCCATATGCAGAATGTAAAATGGTTATCTATGTTATGTATAAAGTAAAGACCCCTGCCTGTCTGGTGTCAAAAGTAACATGCTTCAGCTTCCTCATCAGCTAAACTGCAGGTTCTTTCTTTTTTTTCTTTTTCAAGAGACAGGTTCTTGCTCTATCACCCAGGCTTGACTGCAGTGTCATAATCACAGATCACTGTGACCCACGATTACACACACCACCACACCACAGGTACTCTTTTTCTTTTTAAGAGCTGGGGTCTTGCTAGTTGCCCAGGCTAGTCTTAAACTCCTGGCCTCAAGTGATTCTCTGCGTTGGCCTCCCAAAGCACTGGGATTATAGGTCTAAGCCTCTGTGCCTAACCTAGGTTACTTCTAATGTCAATTTTCAACCAAATTTATTCGACCTCTTGGCAGAAACTAAGTACCTATCCCTTTAAGAGAATTAAGAATGGAAGTGGGGGTTTGAGAGAAGACTTTAACCTTACCATGTAACTAACAGAAAACAAACCAAAACAAGACTTTCCTATTCACATCTGAGAATGTGAGAAATGGAGGCAAAGATCCAAGGAAGGAAGCATAAAAGAAAAGCTGCCTCCGCATGTCTAACAGCAACCTATACAGGTATGTAAGGAGGCATCCTCATTAACTCTCATGTTTATTAATAATGTCCTTATTAACAAAATAGTATCTTAGATTATTGGATTCATTTCACAATTCTTAAACTTTATGATAATGTGTTTCATAAAACACATTCCCCTAGGGCAGCGCCTGTGGCTCAAGGAGTAGGGCACTGGCCCCATATACCAGAGGTAGTGGGTTCAAACCTGGCCCCGGCCAAAAAAAAAACTGCAAAAACAAACAAACCAACAAACACATTCCCCTAACGAAGTCCCATAATCAAATAAGCTTATTTTGCTGCATCCCAAATTATCTTTATTACCTCTCCTAGAGAAAGTCACTGTACACACTAAGACAGTGGTTCTCAACCTTCCTGATGCTGAGACCCTTTAATACAGTTCCTCATGTTGTGGTGACCCCCAACCATAAAATGATTTTCGTTGCTAGCAACAGGTCCCAGCATTAGGAAGGTTGAGAACCACTGCACTAAGAGAACAAAGGTTCTGAGAAGGCCTACAGTAAAAGAAAGTTATTCCACTGTTTAATCCAAAGTTTCCCAAATTTATGTTGCTATAAAACCTCTTTCACACAGCCTGTTACCATCCTGAAACCCATTTTAGAAACACTGCTGTCAATTTAAGTACTAGCTCTCAAAGTCAATCATAACTGTACTTCTATTATTCTAAATAATTAATTCTATACACAGCTATGATTTAACAATAGAAATAAATTTAAAAAAATTAATTAATTCTGAACAAGGTCTAAGATTCAATTCTGTTTCTCTTAATATTCAATTTACTTAGCAATGTTATTTCATAAGTAACATGAAAATCAGGAATGCCAGAGCAGAAAAAAGAGAAAATTCTGGGCATACTGAGAATATCTGATAAATTTAAATGCACCATTGACAGAGCTATAAATCATATTAACTGGAGTGTAACAGCAATAAAATTGTAGTAATTTCTAAAATGCATGTCAGTTTTTCATGGCAGGAAAAGAATCCATCATTTTGTAGCCACAGTCTGCACTCCTTGCAGCAAGAAGAAACTGGCTGAGAAACTGCCAGCCAGTCAGCTCCTCATCACTGACTTGGGTCAAAATTTCATCACCTGCTTGCTATCGTCATCTTTACATCCAAACTATTCACGACCTTTAGCTTTTTGGTCTATTCAAATGGGTCTGCAATCTCTACCTATAAATAAAATGTCACTGATAAGTCAAAATTAACTGAAAATAACACCCATATGAAAGCTCTTATAAGACACTAGCTTCTATTAACATGTTATAAAGAAGTAGCCTAGTTAAACTGTGGGAAAATTAGACGAACATTGGTTAAAACCAATCAACTATCTTGAGAGACCAACCACCAAGCAACAAATAGGAAATGCCAGATTATCAAACTAAAACAGAGCTCAAATTCCATCTGAGCAAAGAAAAACTACATGTAGTACTTAACACAATAACCACAGAACCAAGGAAATACAAATTTCATAGCCATACTTATCTTACACTTTACTCCATGGAAAATATTTTCATATTTTACTTTATCCATTCAAAGCATAATTACTGAATGCTTACTCTATGGGTATTCAAATATTATATTACAAGAAAACAAATATAAAACTGTGGAGGTAAGGTAGAATTTTTAAACAAATGAAACATGAAATTTTAAATTTTAAACATGAAATTACATGGCACAGTAATTTATCACCAAAATTATTTTGCATTAATCTATACAGACATCAGTGTTTGACACAATTGAAATAAAAACTGCTTTTATTTTTAAAAACACCTCAGAGAAGCAAAACCAAAATAGAAAAATTTTTTACACCCAACTACTTCAAATGTTAAGAGTTAGAAAGGAGCTTAGACCTCTAAACCAATCTTGTTAGAACACAGATAAAAGAACAAATGAAAGAAATAATTAGGTCTTCAAATCCTTCTAGATAGTAAAATACTACTTAAATTTTCAAGATCATTTCTTGTTTTCTTAAAAAGGAGAAAGTGTAAAATTAATGCAAACAAATTAAATGAGCTAGCAAGAATTAAGGATTTAAAAAGAAGGCACTCAGATTCACACATTCACATCCCTCTCAGGGATTTATTCTAATTTTTGCAATTTATGTATACATCTCTCTCAGACACTTGTAAATCTGGCTATATAATACCTGCAAGGGTAACCTCTGTGGACACACGGTCAATGGTAAGCACATCATCTGCTCCGTCATCACAAGCTTCCACATAAAATTTTTCAGGTGTGATATGCCTAAGAAGAAATTTAAAAACATAAATGACTGAACTAAATGAAATGAAGAATTCTAAGAAATATTTATTACAACAATTACAGCAGGGCATAATTTGCCATCATTTTCTCAGGAATCTGTTAAGTTTGCTGTCCTTATAAGTTCACTACAACTCTTTTCAGTTGTATTATTTAATGTTGACAGGTTTTAGTTTGCTATAAAACCATTAATTAAATTTTATAAGGAAAGTTTAATGAAATCTCATTTATTATGGTCAATATTGTGCAGAAGGCAAGGTAGCACAGTAGGAGCAGTCTGTAGAACCAGACTACCAATGGTGTGATCTTAGGTAAGTCACTAACCTCTCTGATCCTCCTAGTCCCTTATGTGTAAAACAAGGGTAACACCAGACTCACTATACATAGCTCATTGTTATAAGGATTAAATGAGTTAATCCTTGGTAAGCACTCAGAACACTTGACACATAGTGAGCAAGATGTATTAGCTAAAATTAAGAAATACATTTTTAATAAAACATCTACAGGAAATTGTTTAAAATAATATATTTTAACATGTGGGGGTTTTGGGTGTTTTTTGTTAGAAAGTCACATGTTCCTGGAAAAAAAAAGTTTTAATTTTATAAAATTAAAAAATAAAATGAAGGGAGCAAAACTAGAATTGGGACAGAATACTCAAAATTTACACAACTTTGTAACCAGAGTCTAGTAAAAATAACAGTTGGTTCCTCAAGAGATAACTTTCGTCAGGCAAGCAACTCAGCACAGTTAGGGACTGACTCAAGAAATATGAAAAATTAACAAAACAATAAACAGCATGGCTAGGGACTGACCCAGGAAATATGAAAAATTAACAAAAACAATAAAGTGAAAATGCAGGCTTGCAGGCACTAACAATGCAAATTGAAGCAAAACTAGAAACCACTGACCGTTGTTAAAGTAGGCACAGAGGGAAGTACAACCTTACAGAAGCTGAGCAAGGCACATGGGGAGAGAGGCTGAGTCTAAGAACTATATTTATTTTCAAGAAACTAATCTTATTGTTCATAAACTAGACTTGAAAAAATTTCTGTCTGTGCGCAGACAATCTGAGGTATTTTCCTTTCCTTTTTAATTTTATTTCCACTATTCTGGCTTGGCAAAGAAAAATCTTATATATAAACCCACACAACCAACATAAACATCATTTCCAATTTACCAACTATATATAAGCTATTTGGTCTCATAGAAATATATCCTATAGCAAAACAACCTATACTATTTTTTAATTTCAGGTTAGTATGAGGGTACATACGATTAGGTTACATAAATTGCTTCTGCAAGGTTAAAGTCCATGTTGTAGCTATGTCCTTCACCTAGGAACTGTGCCATATAGCCATACAATGTACCCACTGAGTGGGAACTTACTCATCTCCCCAACGCCCCCTCCCCCCGCATTTGAATTTAGTTTTTCTCTAATGTGGGCACAAAGAATACCATGTTTTACTATAAGTTCTCTGAGGAATAAATTAACTCTTAATTATCCAAATGTAACTTATGCCCTCTTATGATTCATCTGTAACTAAGAGGTGTAACTAACCTCTTAATATTGGGCTTGTTTCCTTCCATTTGCGAGGACATGCTAAGTGAATGAAAATCAGTATCACACAAAACACAAAGGAAAGTAAATCTGAGGCCAGGCACAGTGGCTCACTCCTGAAATCCTTACACTTGGGAGGCTGAGGAGGGTAGACTGCTTGAGCTCACAGGTTCAAAACCAGCCTGAGCCAGAGCGACACCTCGTCTCTAAAATTAGCCAGGCGTTGTGGCGGGCGCCTGTAGTCCCAACTACACGGGAGACTGAGGCAAGAGAATTGCTTAAGCCCAAAAGTTTGAGGTTGCTGTGAGCTCCACTGAGGGCAACAAAATGAGACTGTCTCAAAAAAAAGGTAAATCTGCTTCAAATATGGCAATCTTCAATTCAGCCTAAATATAACAGTGCCTTCCTTGTTGTTACTGAATAGTATTCTACTACATGGCTATGTAACACTTTTGTTTATCCATTCACTTGTTGATGCCCATTTGAGTCATTTCCACCTGGGGTTATTATGAATAAAGGTTCTACAAACATTCTTGTCCAAGTCTGAAGGCAGACATATGCATGCGTTTCTCTTACATAACTACAAGAAATGGAACAGCTGAATCATACAGTATACATGTTTAAAGAGGTGACTTTACAGGCATGAGGAGACTCTTCCCAGTGATGGATGTGTTGTTCAGTGACATAATTCTGGCAATAGTTTCATGGGTGTAAAAACATGTCAAGATTTATCAAACTGTACACTTTAAATACATGCAGTTTACTGTATGCCAACTAAACTTCAATAAAGCCATAAAAGAAAACAAAGTAAGAGAAACAGAAACAAACTAACAAAAAGAAATATAAAGAAACTTCACACTACCTATTTATTTTAGGGTCGTTATCTCTAATCTTAAATCTTTTTAAAAAAATCCAATATTTCATCTGTATCTGCCAACAATGTTTTATGCAAGCATAAGCTGCATCCCGAGTGTAAGTCAATAACGTTCTGAGAAGCTGCCATGTACCAAGTCAGTATTATACAAGCACTAGGGTCTATGAGGTAGATGATAAAACAGTTGAGCCAGGAAATTCAGTGGTTTGTTCAGGGACTCACTGATTGGAGGCATGGAGCTGAGATTCAAACCAGGCTTGTAAGAGTCTAAAACCTGTAATTTTTTTCACCATACTATATTACCAGAATTTGAACACGCTACTCTTTAGTAGGCTGGCACGGATAGTTTGTTGAGTTCAGAAAAACCCCGAGTTGGTCAGAAAATACTGTCATTTATACTTAGTTTAAGAAATTTTAAAACAGCTTTAGTTTAATAAAATTTTAATTAAATATTTTCCAATAAAAATGATTTTTAAAAAGTTGTCCCCTAGAAACCCTAACACTAGGTAGGTATCTAAAAATTCATTTGAGGGAAGGATGTCATTCCTTGCTGCCGGGCTCAGCACTCCCTCCACTGAAGAGGTAACTGATAAATGAGAGAGCACAAGTGATATGCCCAGGGCTACGAGGAGACTCTATGAAATAGAGGTACGATTATTATTTTACTGAATGGCCTCAGGCCACTAGACTCTAATGTTTTTAGTTTAAAGCAATGCCTTCCCCTCAGATTTCCCGACAGCTGAGACTACAGATGCATGTCATCTCATCTGGCTAATTTTTTAATTTTTTGTAGGGACAGGGTTCTGCCATGTTGCTGAGGCTGGTCTTGAACTCTTGGCCTCAAACAATCCTCCTGCTTTGACTTCCCAGAGCACTAGGATTACAGGTGTGAGTCAACACAATGGGCTAGTTTTAATGTTTTTTACTCTTTCACCGACTTTAGTCTTGTGACAAAGCCATTACCAATGCTCCTATTTGGATGCTTTAGTTTTATAACTAAGACTTATAGGCTTCAGAAAAGGTTTAAGGAGGGCTACACCAGTTTTGACCACAGAGTAAAGTCCATGGGTTTTATTACATCCATTTTCTTCATACTACTCACACTTGTTGCCATATGTAAGTTTGGGGTATCATTTAACAGGTGCATTTCAGTTAGCAATAAAGTATTTATTAAAAAATCAAGTGTTTATAAGAGCAGAAAAGTCATATATGCACATACACACACACAGAAAAAACCTAAAAATTAAAACAATTTTCCCCAGACTCAGTGTCTATAGCTAAGTGGTTAGGGCGCCAGCCACATTCACCAGGACTGGTGGGTTCAAACCCAGCCTGGGCCTGCTAAACAAACAAGCAACAACAACAACAACAAAAATAGCCAGGCGTTATGGCGGGCACCTGTAGTCCCAGCTACTTGGGAGGCTGAGACAAGAGAATTGTTTGAGCCTAAAAGTTTGAGGTTGCTGTGAGTAATGATGCCATAGCACTCTACAGAAGGCAACAAATGAGACTCTGTCTCAAAAAAAATTTTTTTCCCCCCAATTTAGTAAATTTAAAATAGGGAAAGGTGTGGTCTGACCATTAAGTTTTGCAAACTCGCCCTAGAAAAAGTGGTACATACCTCACTGCTGAATAACATTACGGTCACCTTCACAATAATCTCCTTGGGAAAGTATGCACCAATGCCAGCACCTAGTCCGACCTTCAAAGCAATTTTGGAACTCTTTCTGAAATGACCAGCAGAGCTGTCATTGTATAGCACACAAAAACACACAACAATAATGAACACTATTCAGCAAGACACCACTGTCCATTGACACAAACATAGCAACAAACACAGCTGTGAGCCACTGATGTGCCAAGGTGATGAAACCTTACTGAATTGTCTGCACCACGCTGCCAACATAAGCACACAGTGGCAATTCATGAACTTAACTGTCAGATCTCTTATGACAACAGCTCTGATGGGCATTCCAGAAAAAGAGTTCCAAAATTGCTTTAAAGGGTGGACTAAGCACGGGCATGGAAATAGCTTCCCAGGGTGAGTACTTTGAAAGTGACTGCACTGATAAGAGCAATGAGGTATGTAGCACTTTTTCTAGAAGGAGTTCACAAACATAATTGTCAGACCTCACACATCTTAGATGAAGACTTCAAATCATGTACCAAACACAGCTCCAGAACTAGACATTTTCTAATTCTCATCTTCCTAGTAATAATCAGTCAAAGCTAAAGACTTCATTACATGCTCAGAGTCATTAGAATTACAGACAGAAAATAAACTTTCTTTTGAAGAGAATTACAATACATGACATCTCCAAGTCCAGACAGACATATATGAAATGAGAGAAATCAACAAAATCTCAACTTAAGTAGCATGAAATCAATTTCTGAGAGTGAAAACCCACTACAAAAGAAGTCTAGATCTTTTTTTTTTTTTTTTAATTGAGACGGAGTCTCGCTTTGATGCCCTTGGTGGCGTGCCGTAGTGTCACAGCTCACAGCAACCTCCAACTCTTGGGCTCAAGTGATTCTCTTGCCTCAGCCTCCTGAGTAGCTGGGACTACAGGTGCCCACCACAAGGCCTGGCTATTTTTAGTGACAAGGTCTCAATCTTGCTCACTCCTGAGCTCAGGCAGTCCACCTCTCTCGACCTCCCAGAGTGCTGTGATTACCGGCCTGAGCCTAGATCTTCTCTCAGAAGAGAGAATTCGGGGAGCAGCGACAAGTGGGTATAGACTGTGGGCAGATACCAGCCATTCAAATGCAGGTTTAGAAAAAAAAAAGTTCTTGGAAATTGGCTAATTAACTTAGTTACCACAGGATCTATTTGTCTATGAGGCAAGAGTCAATAAAATAAGCAGATTCCAATAGCAGAGTGCTGAAAAGTTTCAAGAACTAGAGGGAAAGGTAACACGCATTTGGCGGCCCAGGGTGAGTGGATGGCGGGGTTGGGAGTGAGGCAATGAGACTGACTTAAAGAGGGGTGTGGGGCAGTTTGAAGTTTGCTTAAGGAGCAATCCCATCAACCCCCAAATGCCCTCCTTGACTCTGACATTTAATGTTTAAAATGATTTGACAAGACAGTCTCTGAATTTCAGATACCAGGCATAACTGAAGAACACAGAGAGCCATGGGTAGGGAGGCAACACAGGGAAGGCCTGGCACGTACTAAAACCATCCAACCTCTTCCTCTACCAAGCTCACATCAAAACTCTCTCCCAGGAGCTTGGAAGACAGTCTCTGAAGAAACTGGCCCAAGAGAAAATGTTAGGAACCAATTACATTTAGGGGTCCCTACGGAATTCCCACACGATCACTCAACAGTGAGGGCCACCAGTTAACAAGTCCTAACCCACAAACAGACCTTTCACTCAATATTTTTACTGCCACATTCTTAAAAATAACCAAGGATTACCAGATACTTGAAAAAAGTTTCCATCACAAAAACAGACTGAAATAAGAAGAAAAATAAGTTTGTGACATATTTTTTTTTGCTGGCATGAATTATTTTATAGCTATTGTTTTTAAATCTTCACTAAGCAGACCAACAAGTCTCTGCTATAAGGATTCTGACCTATTTCATTCTCCTTACTAGTTCTCAAACAAGAAGGGAGAAGTGCTATAGATTTTCTAATTGAGAATACAACATGTCTGATCAGCCAGTATGTATATTAAGTTATTTTCTTAACATACAGTCCTTAAATAGTGGGTTGTAGGGTGCTAGGTAACAGAGTAAACAATTTTTTTTTAATGTTAAATATTCTTTACTTGACATTACACATAAACCACACTAAAATGCCTTTCCATAAATAAAAGGCAGCATTGTAGTAGAAACGGGGAAATTAGACTGGCATAGTGAAGACCAAAAATAGAAAGCAAACACTGCTACCTTCTCTCCAGCCCTCACCTTTAACAGGCTAATGAACACCAATTAAAACACCAGTGAGTCTTGTGTGGTTCTGAGGCAGTGAAGGGATTTCCCCAGTATTTAAACATATTTACATAATCAGTTTACAACTCTTAATATAAAACTCATCTTCAATAGATTTTAAAATGGCAATTTACTATCTTTGTGAAAAGTTTAGTTATATCACTAATTAAATCCCATCGTATCTTCAGAAGGAGAAAATAGCAATAGCATTTAGTGAACTAGAATTACAATCAAAATCTAAAAAAAAAAAAAAAAAAAAACAATTGTATTCATTTAAACACAAGCCAGTCTTAGTTAAATCAGGACTGTCCAATAAAAATATTCTGTCACTCATTCATGATCTGAATTCTGGTATATGAGACCAATCAAATTCTGGCATTAGTAGCTTTTTTGAGATAAGCTATCAAGTCTGCCCTTTCTCCCTTCTTAATGCTAGTGAAGATCATTTTTGTTACAGGGATGTACTTCTTGGGATTCTCCAAATACTCCATCAGGGTATCTTCTCCCCAGGTTATGCCTCTGCTCTTATTGGTATCTGTGTAAGAGAAGCCAGCAGCCTGCCCTGTATTCTGCCCAAAGAGACCCTGGAGGTTTGTCTTGTGCTTGACTCTTTTCGCCACAATGTGACACTGGGTACACTTCCGAACAAAAATCTTCTTGCCTTTCTCAGTATCCCCCATATTTAATTCTCTCTTTGGTTGCTGACAGTGTGAAGGTTCTGGGTTGGAAGCTGGACATCCCATTCTCCATAAACAGAATTTTAAACACAGATTTCCCTTCTCCTGGCTAATAAAAATTGCAACAGGCTTGGTGCCTGTGGCTCAAGCAGCTAAGGCGCCAGCCACATACACCTGAGCTGGTGGGTTTGAATTCAGCCAAGGCCTGCAAAACGACAATGATGGCTGCAACCAAAAAACAGCCGGGCGTTGTGGCGTGTGCCTATAGCCCCAGCTACTTGGGAGGTGGAGACAGGAGAATCACTTAAGTCCAGGAGTTGGAGGTTGCTGTGAACTGTGATGCCATGGCACTCTACCCAGGGTGACAGCTTGAGGCTCTGTCTCAAAAAAAAAAATTGCAACAGGTCAAGTTTTAAACTGGATTTGAAAAGAAAGAGGGAGCAGTGCATTCTCTGATTAGAAAGTTTGTAGTGTTGGCCAGGCATTGTGGTTCACATCTGTAATCCTAGCCCTCTAGGAGGCCAAGGCAGGAGAATACATCCCTTCAGCTCAGGAGTTCCAGACCAGCCTGAGCAAGGAGACCCTGTCTCTACTAACAATAGAAAATAAGTTGGGCACTGAGGGTAGTCTCAGCTATTTGGGAGGCTGAGGCAGGAGAATCACATGAACCTGTGAGTGAGGTTGCTGTGAGCTAGGCTGATGACATGGCACTCTAGCCTGGGGCAAGAGAGTGAGCTGCTATCCCCCCCTCCCAAAAAAAAAGTTTATAGTGTCAATGAAGCCATGTTCTGTCTAGAGTTTTTCAAAATTAACCAGAGTCAACAGGCTATTGTTTGAGAAAAACTCTCAGGTGTGTTTTCTCTGTTCTCACCCCACAACAATCATCAACACAGAAGAATTCTCTGACCAAATGTGGCGATTTTCCCCCATATACCAAGCAGCAGACACCAGCTGGGTGTCTTCCAATTCCAACACTACCTAGAAACAGCAACAGATTCCACAGGGTGAGGGTTCAGTCTGAAGACTGCTCCCTCCCTCTTTCAGATATCAGTTCCAAGTCTGGGCCTCCAGAACTTCTGAGCTACCAGCTTCAAACTGGGGTTCCCATGACCCCCTCTTTGAGTTCAATTAATTTGCTGGAGCAGATCACAAAACTCAGGGAAATAAACGTTTACGGGTTTCTCATAAAGGATATTACAAAGGATACACATAAAGAGGTGTAGGCAAGGAATGGAAGCATGGCAAGAAAGAGGTGCAAAGCTTCCATGCCCTTCCTGGGAGCACCACCCTCCAGGAACCTCCATGTGTTCGGCTATCCAGAAGCTCTCCTAACTCTGTCCTCCTCTTTTTTATGGAGGCTTCATTTACACATGCATGACTGAGAACCATGCAGAAATGTGACTGGACAATAAGTGCATGACCTCAACCCAGCAAGGCCTGTCTATTCACTTTTCTTGCCCTCTCTGTACAATATTCCTTCTTCCAGGGTATGGAGCAGAACCTTCTCTGATACGAAGGTTTTTTTAACCCACAATCAGATTAGAGTCCTGCCTTGGGCAGGCGAAAAGAGGATAAGAGTAGGTCAGAAAGAGAGAAATTTTGTTTCTTGAAGGACTAAAGTGCCCAGCATTATACAAAAGCCTGTAACAAGGGTCATAGGAGTTATTAGCCAGGAACAAAGAACAAAAAGTATTTTTATATATACACGTGTGTGTACATATATACACACATGTATACCATGATGTCACAACTACACTGAGTTTTCAACGTAATAAATACATGGAAACTGATGAACACCATGGAAACCAAGGCAAAAGACTCAAAAGACAATCAAAAATCCAGGGGGGGAATCCTCTCTTAATTACAAAATGAATGGCCCACAATTACTGTGATGTTCAATATTTCAAAAAACTCCATCATAAGGCCAGGCATGGTGGCTCACACTGTAATCCTAGCACTCTGGGAGGCTGAGGTGGGTGGATAGCTTAAGCTCAAGACTCAAGACCAGCCTGAGCAAAAGCAAGACCTCGACTCTACTAACACAGAAAAACTGAGGCAAGAGGATCACTTGAGCCCAAGACTTGGAGGTTGCTGTCAACTATGATGCCACGGCACTCTACCCAGGGCAACAGCTTGAGACTGTCTCAAAAAAAACAAAAAACAAACAAAAAAAAAACTCTATCACAATACTTATTTTATGAAAAAGACATGAGGAATTCAGACAAGATTCCATCCAAGAAGATTATTTGGTCATTATCTATGCTGTTGATAACAGATCTTTAAGGTTCAATGTAATACTGTATAGTCCAGGGGTGGCGAACACGCGGCTAGAGCCGCATGCGGTTCCCAGCCAAAATGAATTTCAGCTCTTTGCCTCTTATCATTATTTTGTATACTGTGGCTCTTTGCCAAGTTTGGATTTTGTTATGCTGCTTCTGAGGAGCGACCTCTGAGAAGCGATCTCCGAGCGCGTAGTTGAACTTGTTCGCCACCCCTGCAGAATATTTTCATACCTGCAGCCTCCGCCTCTACACAGTGTAAATTACACCTAAGAGTTCATTCCAGTGGAAGGAAAAGAGCTGTGTTTAATATTCCAGAGTGTAGGGGGAAAAGCACAAAAACCTCCAGGTACTTCTGGTGCTCTATATGGGTGAGGGAATTCCAGTGCCCAAGAACAATCTTCTAAAAGTCAGAGGCAAGAGTTGTCAACAGTATCGGGAGCCAGAGGAGGGACACCCAGATCTCAAGAGGATCCCAGTGGGGCACAGCATTATTAGGTAGCATATTTGGGGGGATCAGCAATGATAACTGAAGCCACAGACAAGGACAGGACCTCCCAGAGGGAACATCTTGAATGGGGAAGAGAGCAGAGCTTAGGAAGGAGAGATGAAGTGGAATCAGCAAAGAGAACAGAACAAAGAAAGTGCCTGGTTCTGAACTCAGGATTCCTAAAATGATTGTAAAGGTAGGATTTCCCAACAACTCTAAACATAAAGATAGTAAAGTGTGGTGAGTAGTCATTTGATCAAATTCTACCTAGACCACCAGGTGGGTTTCAATCTTAAACAATTTACTAGTGATCTCTGTTTGTTCAATAATAAAAAATAAATTGGTTGACCATGTCTCTAAAATTCTATATTGTCCAAACCCAAGACTGGCTAGAGGCATTCTAGGTAAAGATGAAAGTAAAAGAGTTGACACTGTAGATTCAATTAATTAAGTAGTTCTTTGATTCGATTAATATTTATTGGGCACCTGCTCTTTGCTAAAACTATGCAGAGTTGAAATCAGGATCTTGAAGAGATACTTGCACTCCTATATTTTCGGCAGCATTATTCACAGTAACCAAGAAATAATGCCAATATGCTTTGATGAATGAATGGTACTATGGTTTGAATATTTGCACATGCCAAAAATTATACTCAAACTTAATCTAGGTTTGAATGATAAAGTCCTTAAATTGTAAACAAAACATTATCTAGGAGATTTCTGTATCAGACTTTAAGAATGAATGGGATAGTATCATTTTTGGTATAAATGGTTGAAATACAATTATTTGGAAATTTTATATTTGAAATACTCTAATAAGTCATTTTTTCCTTGCAGAATATACTACTTTCCAATGATGTGATAATATTGAAGTACAGTGTGCAATATGTTTATGGTAATAAATATTTCACTGTAGATTAATTCTAGAACATTTTCAAATTTCTTATTCTTCTCTTTCTAGCTCCTTTGAGATGTTTGGAAAGTTATACGTAGATGTTGGACTAAGTAGAGCTGTAAGTTTATACTAGTTTGTTTATTTACCAATAGTGTGACAGTGAGCAAGATATTTAATATCTCCCATCATTACCAGCATCCTCCATCAAATGAGGATAATACTAGTCAGCAAATATAGCTGTGAGAATTAAGCGAAATAATTCATGAAGAATCCATGGGGCAAAGCTGGTGTTTATTCATGCTGGTCTCTCCTCTTTGCTTTCTTCTACAATAATCAGAAATCCAAGAAAACTATTGCACCATTACTTTCTTCTAAGATGGTAGCCAATTTCCATTTTGTGTAATATTTTGCTGTGAGAAACATGTAAAATATTTAACTCATTACTGCCCCCCCCCTTTTTTGTCAGAGGTCAGGCTTTAATGAGATGGATTACTTCAGAGTCCAGAGAATATTTTTACAGTGACTGTGTACCTGTCAAAACCTTCACAAAAGCAGAAACTATGGACTATTCTTAGCTGGGGAATGGCTGGGGAACAAAATGATAGTTGAGCCCATGGCAAGTGTTTTTTATAAGTTCTCATGAATTTGTCATTACCTCCTTTTCAGGGATATAAAAACACAAAATTAATTTCCTAAAGGAGAACAGAGCTTTATATTGCTTTTTATAAGATATTGTCATGGACAGATATATGAGGTTCATTTTGGGAAGCAATGAAAGATAACATGAGAAAGTTAGGTTGGGATCGTCGTAGGGATGCTAGGCAAAGCAGGAGGGCAATTGTGAAGCATTCGTTGGGAATAGTCTCCAAGCCAGGTCACGGTCAAGATAAATATTGCCAAGACAGTTAATTTTGGACTGAGCAGATCTATACTCATAGAATTTATATTTTGTAAGTAAATAAGAGAAGGATACCATTTGCTGTGTAGCAACATGAGAATCAACTTGGAAATCTATAGGCTTGTGTTCTAGGGTCAACTCTGCTTCAAGTCTCTTCAACTTCTTGAATTTAATCTCTTCTAACTATAGATTGAGCATGCTGGTGTTCCAGTTTCAGAAGAGGGGTATAATTCTAACCAACCTCCAGGTTTAGGAACATCTAGAAAGAGGCAGAATTAGGGTTAAGATTGATCTAAAATGATTCCATGATTAAATCTGGGGATGATCTTCAGCCACTTGACATCTTCCACTCTTAAAGAATGGTTTCAATTTCTCTGTACACTAATCTCCTTTTTCTTTTAACTTGAACGTGGCTGTAGCCTCTATACCTTTAACTAAGTATGAAGATAATGGGGTTCTCAGTGACCAGGATGAAGAATTGATACACTTGACCTGGAGAAAACAGCCAACTTTCCATAGTGACCCTACTAAATAACTTTCATTTTTTTGACAGTTTGATAAATATAAATTGTGTGAATAATTTTTAGGGAATAAAGATATAAGAAACATTTGGACTTTGTGAAAATGAAATAGACATGCATTCCTATGCAATTTTTCCGCCTTTACATTTCTCAATATTCTGAGACACAGCTCCAAAACTACTTTAGGAAGTAAGACGGATTGTGTATGAATGCGTGTGTGTATGCATGGTGTGGGTGTATTGCTTGGGAGTGGGAAATGTCTTATAAAACCATTTCAAATGCTTTTAGATAGAATTAACAACTGGTTCATTTGCTTTCATAGCAATTACAGAATTATTAGCTAGACCATTAGTTTATACATTGCATGATTATGTACCATATTCCTAAGTGAGAAGGATTAGTTATAAAAGCAAATTTTTGGAGGGCTTTTGCTTGGGAAATTAATTTATAAAATGTCATGTATTCTTTTTTCTACTTCTACTGTTTACTTATCCAGCTGGTTTGCCAGTAAATTTTAAAATGATCTACTGATGCTATGTTCTATGAGAAATATACCCTGCAAATTATGGATTCTTTTTGAGATTTTTCCCCCCCTTTGAGATATAACATGGCTTGTTATAATAAAGCCTGTGTGATAGATTTTAGGATGACACTTTATTTTCTAGACTGGAGCTCTTTTAAAAATATCTTTGGCATTAGGTCATCTGTAGCTATAAATGTAATATTTCAGTAGAATTTTTTTCCTTTAAAGAGTGCAAAGTTCTTACAAGATGAATAAATTGATTTACACACATGGCAGCAGGTAAAAATGAAATGGAAAAGAAGATATAATCAGCTTTCATTTCTGGTTGCTTGAATTTAACCACTGAAAATCTAACATGTAAGGGGAAAAGTGGACCCTCTGCATTTGTATGCTGTCTTTTATCCAGTGATACAGAAGAACTTGACACACTCCTTGAAAGAATGCCCATTTTTCTTATTTTTATTTGGGATAACTTTCTGTGTGGTCTCGGTCATTTTAGAATTATCTTCTCCCACACTAAAAGTACAGTAAGTGGATAGGGTAGGGGGATGAAATTAGAAAGGCTTTTCAGATTGGAAGGATGTAATTGCTTACTTGAAATTTACCCAGGACACTTGCTGTTGACACATTCAGATGGTGTAAAGGATCTTTACCCAAAGCAACTAGTTTGTGGTTTCACATCTCAGCAGAAAGAAAGCAATTCCTGGAGCAAGGCTTTGTAAACACCATGCAGTTCTGAGCATTCTTTCTGATCAAAGGAAACCAGGGTTACTTCTTATTAGAGAGGTTCGCTGCAATCATGCTCAGTTATTTCTTAGGGCAAAAGTCCCCGGATAATTTGTAGAGAGTAGCTAATTTTCCTTTCTTGGAGGCAGTGTGTAATAAAGTAAAGACAATGCGCTTTGAAATAAGACTGTGATTGTTGAAATCCCTGCTCTATCACTCACCAACTCTGACCTTGGGCAAATTATTTAATTTCCCCTTATCTGATACCTCAAATGGGAAATGATATGAATATTCGGGAGTAATTAGGGGGCTTAAGTAAGCTAACTCATGTAAAATCTACCACTGCAATTGTCACATAATCAGGACTGAGCAAATGTCAGTTCCTGCCTGCAAAGCACAGTGGTGTGTGGCAGGGATCTCCTGAAGGAGGTATCTCTATACGGACAAAGGAGGAGCATTACTCAGGCAAGGGCTTCCTACAGGTGAGTTATACGGAAAACCACAGAGATAGGACAGGGCCTGAGTAGGTTGCTCTAGCTATAGGGAAAGGAATGTTCCCTGCCTTGCTCTTTCTTACCTTCCTGGCTTTGGGTACATTGCTTAAACTCTCCAGTAATTAGTTGTTTCACCAGGCAGTCAAAGCTAATGGTATTTTTCCTGCCTACCTCCTAGGGGTGTGTGAGAGCATTTTCTGGGCTACAGAGTGCAAATCAGCCCTTAAGACTATGTTTTCAATCCTTGGAAGAAAGGGGATGAATCCATTCCTTCATATAAATGAATAGTTTGATTGCTTTACTATAGGCCAGTTGTTGGGCTAGGAACCTGTGAGCAAACCAGAGATGATATACTTCTTAGTCTTACAGAGTGAAGGGTGACTTTTTTTAATCCCTTGTGAAATTGACATAGGGTAGATATTCATTTATTATTTTCCATAACTGGATTGAATTGAAACCTATCTGATAAAGAGTCTGAGCTCTACTGATTAGATCACCTGTCAGACATTTTCTGGGACAAACTGGCTTAGTAAACCTCATGACTTGGCAAGCAGGTCATGCAATTTACATATCCAGGTGTGACTGTCAATTAATGGGGTCTGGATTCCAACAACACGCCTTTTCCCTTCATTATTTAATTTATTTTAGGTACCTTTCAACCGATTGGTTTGATAGCAGAAGTAAGTCTTCTTAGTTTATTGTTAGTCTTTGACTCATTTTTATACTCGTATTTATTACAGTCCTTTATGAAAACATGATTTTTATTGTTAGAAACAGGAATAAAATGAGAGATGGACACTAAAATAGGAATCGTCTCATGAAAACCTAGGTTTATCCAGGTTTATCCCCTTTGGATGGGCCGTAGGGCATGTGAACACAGCGCCATTTAAACTGATGAGTCAGTCTTACCTCATTGGATAAGAAAAGCAACAGGCAAATTTATGCTACAATGTGATTAATAGTATCACTATTATTCAACAATGTCCACTTCAAAAACATATTCATAAATGAAAAAAGCTCAAACAGATACCTGAACCTTTGCCCTTGTGCTAATAGGACTTTTAACCAGAAGGGCCCTGATTCTTACATTAAAGACATCTGAAGTGGGTAATTCAGTGGCAAATAAAGAACAGACCAGAAGATGCCATTCTCTTAGCTTTCCTACCTCCTACCCCACATGTGTGTCTAGTTGGCTGTGCAATGACAACAAGTAACACCAGAGTTCCCCTGTTGCTCCTGGAGTGTAACCAGTCAGCTGCAACTGCAGAAACTATTGGATTATTTGCTTCACCTGAACAGGGTCAGGGCCATTGTGAGCCATGGCTTTCCAGTTCTGCAGGTACTATGGGATGTGTCCACACAAAGCACTTTAGAAGACCCTGGAGTCAGGGACAGAAGCGATTTTCCTGCACCTTGACAGCATTGAGCTTGGAGTGCCTTTTTTTTATTGCCCTGGGTAAATTGGTCAATGGGTTCCTGTTGTGGCAAGGGCAGGAATCACAATCTGAGGGCCAGAGAGACTGATATTCTGTGAAGTCCATCACAGCTGGAACTCGCATTACCTGAGATAAACAGCATCACCATGGTGACAGGTATCCTTTTCAGTTAAAAGTAAGAAATCGCCTATTTAAGTGACAGGTAATTAGAATGGTTATCTTTGCTTTAGAGAAAACCCATAAAAAGGAAAAGATAGCCTCAAGAGTCTGAAGGGGAGAAGAGAGGAAACACACTAAAGTCAATACCTCATCTCCGAAAGCAGTGCCACAGCGAGAAAGAGCCTTGTGCTGCAGCAGAGAGAACCTTCTAGACACCACAGTATGTAGAGTGCACCAGAATGGACAAGGTCATGTGCAAAAATCTGGCCTGCTCATTTATTTAGTCATTGAAATGTTGATTATTATACACCAGGAGCATTTAGTATACCTTGATGTAGGTTAGCCACGTGGTGGCTTGGTGACCCTGCTCCACCAGGCTTGCAGTGTCTTTTTTGAGTTGCCCTGGAGATGCTGGACACAGAGTTGCTGCTACAACTGGGTGGAGAGTCCTATTTGAACGTGGAAGTCTTCAGCCTGAGATGTAAACAGGAATGGTGCTACACACACTAATATAAATTCTGATGAAAGGATTCTTTGTATGTGGAAAGCTACGCTTTTTAAAAGTTTATCTGCATTTAATAATGTTTAACATTGACTATAAAAAAAGTATTTTCCACTCCTCCAAAGGATGTCATCTGTATGTTTCTAACTTTGTAATTCAGGAATTTTATATATATATATATATATATATTTTTTTTTTTTTTATTTTTTTTTTTTCTAACATTCTTTTGAACCCTAGCAGTGAGGGCATAAATTCTATGCAGCTTATGATTCTGTACTTAAAACAATGCCGGTGTGTTGCAATCCCTTATCTTCCCCTCGTGTTGACTGTTGGACTAGAGAGGACCCATCACAGAGTCTTTGCTTTTCATTCATTTCTTTTCCTCCAGTTGTCTAGTGATCAAAAACCAAGGGTTGAGGATCAGTGTGTTTGGCTTAATCTCTGTAGCCTGTAGCTTTAGAAAATTACGAACTGGGGATTTACAGGTGTCTACCTTTTAAGTGAAGCAGATACAGGTGACGATTCTACTTCTATTGTTCCTGCCCCCAGACTCTCGGGACATACGACACCTTTCTTGCTTAGTATGCACTCTCAGGAATCCTTAAAAACAAACAAACAAAAACCCCACTAAAACAAAAGCAATAATCCACACCATTGATTCTGTAGATTGTTAGACCACCATTTTTATAGTATGGCTTTGCTGATTAAGCAAATGTCTTTAAGAATGTTTATTTTACTGTTCAATTTCCTTCTTAATTCTCCTGTAAATGCCAAAATGATGCCGAATTACCCTCCTACAGACACCAAAAAGACAAAAAGATATGGATGTATAAAACTGTTACAAAAGTGTCTTTTTCTGTCACTATAAAAACTTCAACCTTGTCCTCCAGGCTTTGGGTTTTCCCAGCGAGAACTGAGAGACTCCAGTGACTGCCTCTTGCTCTTCTTCCATATCCACTATTTTCAAATCCTGAGTTATATGGAGGGGCCTATGAAAGATTCAGACTTCTTAGGACTCAAGTACAAATTTTCTAAATATCTAAGGATGTGGCCAGGAGATTTATTTCTAAAAGCTCCCCAGAAAATTTTGATTATCATTCATTCCCAGAATGGCAATGGCCCCAGATTTCTCACCACCCAAGCTTTTTGTATTTCAGGAGCCTGAACTCAGCCACTGGCAGGCGTGAGCCATTTATTGTCTTTGCCTCTCCCTCTCAGCAGTGTCCTGCTGATGTCTGCTCTTCCCAGAACTCAGTATCTCCCAAGCATCCTTTTGCTTCCTCCCTTCCCCTGGCTTCTCCTAGCTGAGGCCAGAGTGTTTGTCCCATGTCCCAAGGGACTCTAGCAACCCCTCTACCAAATCCCTTTCCTTTCCTTACATTATTCCCGTGAATAACACGCAGAAATTTCTCTCCTGTCTTTATGACCTCTCACCATCTACTTTCCCCTTTTTTCTCATCTAGTTACAATTCTTAGTAGAAAAGAGTTGAAGTAAAGAAGTCTTGTAGGACACACCTCAAATTTATTCCTCCAACACTGAGTTTTCTGTCTACCTCCCTCAGAGTTAAAGCTAGCGAGACACAACCCTTGCTGAGGGAGGGAAGCAGAATTTCAGCCTCTACTCTCTCTTTGAAAAGATGCTGTGTAGGTTTCATAGCCAGCACAACCATAAATGGAGCCCAGAATTCCTGATGCCTAGAATAAACGTTTTCCCAGGATGCTGCCCTGTTCTTTGTACAAAACCAACCATAGGAAGGTTTATCCCTCTGACCTTCCATGCATGGTAAGGATTTGAATGGTGGGTCATGTGGCCAGAACTCACACTGAGATCCTCCCTGGGAATAAATGATGTGCCCCAAAGCGTGCATAGTAAAATGCAGTTACCGCTGGAATATTTGTAAGCATAGAATTTGCAAAGATATGTAAAGAGTTTGTCTCTCTTAGACCTTTATCGGTTAACCTTCCCTATTTATCTTACCCAGAGATAAAACTTCCCTGAAGAATGTACCTGTGTGGCACAATGTAGAGGTACAAGTAGCTCTGCACTGGTCAAGGACTCAAGTAAACTGGGGCTATGCCTTACAAACACAGACCGTGCAGCCTAATTGCTTGTCATTGTTAATTCAAAATAAATAAATAAAAACATAAATAAATAAATAGAATTCCTTTTTTACTTTTGTTATTTCAAGTTCATTTTCTTTTTATTTCCCTCTTATATTTTACTTAATGCATTTAATGTTTTTACCAGGAAAGTTTTTTTTTTTTTTTCTGGCTGTTATATTCTGTTCTATTTAACACATTTCTTGTTACGTGAAAGCTCTGTTTACCCTGAAATTTTCTGTGCATATTGAGTTCATAGGCATAACTTGGCATCTTAATATTTTGCCTGTCTTTCTAACATTTTGGTATAACACTAGTAAAATGTATAAACTATTAATATTTAACACATTATGCAAGATTCTAAGAGTGTATGTGCGTATATGTACACATATGCATGTGTTTAAATGTGTAAATATATGCAATTTTATTATCCCAGTTATTTCTTCAATGACTCTGCAAGTTCTGAGTTACACACATTTTAAAAATGAGGAAGACAAATCTCAAAAGTTCTGGCAGACAGCAAAACAGAAAAACTACTTTGTACTGCTTCCCCCTTCTCTGAAGGCTTTAGGACTTTTTCAAGAGGACTGTCATAAGATGACTACTAGGTTCTGCCACCGCAACTGCCAGATCAATAAGGTGGTAATTTAACCAGGGCAATGATTTTCAATGTGAGTCACTTTAATCTTGTAAGAGAGAAGTTCCATCCTCACAAAACATGGTAGTGATTCATACTTTTTGAGTTCTGGTGAAGGTAAGGTCTACATAACAAAGCAAAACTCCGTGATAACTGAACTCAGGACTTTCTGCTCTGGCTGAACTGCAGGGTTAGACTCTGATCCCACCAAGAGTCTTCATTTGAATGGTGCAGAAAGGGAGTTCTGTTGATGACATTCCAGAAACCTGAATAGTGTACTTATGAGTGCAAAAGGTCTGGGAACGTTTCAGTATGATTTCCCATGAGAAAGAAAAGAAAGAAAAGAAAGGAAAGAAAGAAAGAAAAAGAAAACATCCCTCAGCAGAGCTACCCTATAATTAAAGCCGGATCAGAATTTCATTCATGCGTAGAACAAATACTCATTAAGGGTCTGGTGTGTGCCAGGCCCTCTGTTAGCCACCGAGGACAGGACACACAGGTGCTTGTCCTCACACGGCTTACCATCCATTTAGAGGGAAAAACGCAGGAAACCGTCCTACCTATGGGGGCAGAGAAGACGAGGGGTACGGGAAGAGCGGCTGTGAGAAGGGACACAAAGAAACCGGAGTCACGGGGGTGCGAGGAAAGCCCGACCCGCTGAACCCGGAAGTCTGGAGGGCCTATGGGAATGTGGGTTTGCCGTAACCTGGGTAACCAATGACCAATAGGAAAAGACTCTCAACGACCAATAGACAAGGGCAATACCGCCTGAAGGCTCAGAGAGGCCAATGGAAGACTTGCAGCCCATTCGGAAGGGAGCATTTAATAGCCCTGTGGGACTTGGTCTCTCTGTGACCTTTCTATGTCGTGAGAGGAACCCACTTCCAACTCCTTTGGAAGTACAATAAACTCTCTTTTTTCTTCCTAAACAAAATCTTTCTGTTTCCCTGAAACTCGTGCAGGTCCCTTTTGCTTTCTGCCCACTCTGCCCGGGCTGCTCCCGCGTTCATTTGGGTTTCCACTCACTTCTGCTTTGGGTCAGCACGGTTCCTGGGTTGAACTTTCAAGCTCAGCTGAGTAATTGACCCAGGTCAACTGGGTTTGGGGAACCAGGACCCCTGACCCCCAACAGTATGAATGGAGGCTGTGCAGTAAGCCAGGAGGGAAATATTTAAACAGGATGAAGAAAACACAGAAAAGCTCCTAGGGAAAAAAGGGCTTTTGGCTTCAAGGGTTGAACGTGGTCGACTGGCTGAAATCCAGTTAGCGAGTGTCCGCTCAGAGGGGCTTAGATAGACTCTTCTCTGTCTTGATGGGGCCTGCGGGAGCGGGAACACTTTCTAGTTTGTAAATGAGAACTGATTGACAGATATTTCTTGTAATTCTCCACCAAAGCTGCTGTGGAGCTTGGTTGATTGAAACAAGGTCTTTCCCTCTCTCTCCCTAACAGCTTTCTCTGGAACCAGGGAATGGCAGGTGAGCGCCTCCTGGTAATGGAGATCATGTTTCAGCGTTCTGCAGTGTCCAGTAGGTTATGTACAGGACCTGAATGAGTCACTCTTCTCTTCACAGACACCTGGATTGGGTTCTAACTGCCCCCACTGCTGTGTTCATGTCCTGCTTAGGCAGTGACCACTATTGCTCCTTCATGGTGATGGAGCTGTGTATGTCTTTCTGAAATGTGTCTGTCTGCTGCTGTTGGGTCAAAATTCTATAGTAGCTACGAGTGGAACCCGAGCAGAGGGGAAAGGAAGGATGTTCCAACTTTTATATTATCGCTGTGAGTCAATCAAGGCTAGAAAACACATCCATTACTTGGCTAAATAGCTAACTCCATTTATACCCAGGGTGAAAGGGCGAAGCTGCTGCTGCTTCTTTTTAAGTATTTCTTCCATTATTTCTTATTTCTTAGTATGGTGTTTATGGCAAATGAGCCTACTCAGTAAAATAATTTATTCTGAGCTAAATTTGAGGACCATGACCCTGAGCCACACCCTAGAATCCTTGAATAAATGAATTCCTGGTGGTGGAGTTAGCTTGGCTTTATATATTTTGGGAAGGCAGGAATTACTGGCGAGGTTATAAATCATTAGGTGGAAAACGTGCATTGGTTTGACCAAAAAAGGTGAGACATCTTGAGGGGGGGGGGGTAATAGATGATAGGCGAGTTTAAATATTCTTTAGCTGACAACTGGCTGAAAGACCATAGGCTTTGTCTAAAATACCCTCAGTTACTGAAAAGGAATGCTTAAGATAAAGGTCTGTTCAGGATTGCAAGAGGGACTTTGCCTAACATATGCAATGAGTGTAACCTGGTTTATTGTACCCTCAATGAATCCCCAACAATTAACAACAACAACAAAAAAGATAAAGGTCTGTTAATAAGAGACAAGTACCAAACATCAGGTGGGTTTGTTATGGATGTTGAGGACCTGCAGGTAGGTCTTGCATAGCCTTAGGCCTGTTAGTGAGTCACAGAGGCCGTCTCTAAGAAGAGGAGGAGAGGTTTCCTTTCTCCTGGCTCACAACTCAGGTTTTTTTTTTTTTTTTTTAATTATGTAATTTGTAGATAGACAATTATTAAATTTATTACCTTGGGTGTTTTAATTTATTGATTATTTGTACAAATTGGACTAGGGATCCTCTTGGCCAAGAGGGGAGCTAATCAGTCTGCCGTTCAGGGGGAGCCATAAGATTTTACTTTAGTTCACAGTGGCAATACTTCTTATACCCAAAAGGAATGTTTGTCCTCTGACCTAAGTTCTGTTTGCAAAAACAGCCCCGTATGGTTGTTCGAAAGTTTGTACTGGTAAAATGATTGTTTTGTAATTCCTAGACTCTCTCAGTCACTATGCCTTTTAAAATCCCAGAGCAAAGACAGAGTGTGAAAGATCTGATTACAATCACCTTTCTCTCAAAGTATAAAGCAATTTATTTTGAAAGAAAGCAATGCTTTGGTTAATACTTTTATTCATAGAAATGTTGCGTATATAGTTTTAACTTAACTTTTAGTCGGACTTTGTGGGAGAGCTTCAGAGGGCACCTAGAGTGAATTCAATGCAAAGGGTGCTCAACATTTCAACAAATCTGAGTCTAATAGTGTCCACATAAACTGCTCCTGTCAATACAGTGTTGACTGCCTGCAGCTGCGTGTTGATGCTGGGTGTTTTCTGTTTGCTCACCCAGATTTATTCTCTCCTGCCCTTGGCCCTGTGTCCTGGCAAACTGACCTGTCTGGACTTGGGGAAGGGACCGCTCTTCCTCTGGCTTCCAGTTGGTTTTGTCAGTAGGAGGGATCGGAGCAGATTAACAGGGATGAAGAGGACAGGGATTGCTCCAGCAGGCTGCTGTCTGGTGGCTTCAAGCTCCCTGTGTTTGTCCATTTGCCTACAAACTGGCAACATGGTTTCATTGTTCCTGTTTGACTCTTCTTCTCCTTGCCCAACCTCCAGAAAATGGTTTCTCTATTAACTCTCCTCAAACACTGTTTGAGTGCACATACAGCACTCCAGTGCAGTTTTTTCAACTTTTTGGTTTCAATGATCCTCTTGCCTCCACCTACTGAATAGTGGTACTATGGGAACCTACCACTACACCTGGCTAATTTTTCTATTTTTAGTAGTGATGGGATCTCGCTTTTGCTCAGGCTGACCTCCAACTCCTGAGCTCAAGGGGTCCTCCTGCTTCAGCCTCCCAGAGTGCTAGGACCGCAGGCGTGAGCCACCCTGTCTGGCCCCCATCTTACATTTTGAATTGGATTGACACATAAATTCTATTTTTATTCCACATCTATTGGACATTTTATTCTGAATTATCTGTGACAATTAAATGGAGGAAAATGTCTTATAAATTAGATTTTAAAAAATACTGAAAATTTCTCATTATGCCTCTCCTCCTAAACTCCCATGTACCACTTAGTAATAAAGATTATCAGACTGTCTTGTGTCACGTACACAGTGGTCTGGCTTCTAGCTGTTTTGGAGGTTGCATGGTGTTCTTGAAATTCAAAAGAAGACCAAGCTCAGCCGAAGGCCACATTGGAATTCTCTGGTTTCAGTGGGTTGTGTATATTCATTGAAAGAGAGAGGATCAGAATGTGAGATACGGAGCTGGAGGAAGGAGCTTCCGGGGATTATGTTCATCAAAGACAAAATCATGCAGGATTCTATGTCCGACATTCATTGAATCTCAACATGGCGACTTTTATTTTATTTTATTTTATTTTATTTTTTATTAAATCATAGCTGGGTACATTAATATGATCATGGGGCATCATACACTAGTTTCACAGACCGGTTGACAATTTACATCACACTGGTTAACATAGTCTTCCTGGCAATTTCCCAGTTATTGTGTTAAGACATTTACATTCCATATTTACTAAGTTTCACATGTACCCTTGTAAGATGCACCGCAAGTGTATTCTCACCAATCCCCCTCCCTCCACCCACCTCCCTCCTCCCTCCCCCCTTTTCCCCTTCCCTCTATTCCTAGGTTGCAATTGGGTTGCAGCATTCATGTGAATTTTAATTTGAGGCCCCAAGATGTGGGACTGAAGACAGCAGAGAGAAGTGAAATGATAGACACTTCTCTTAGGAAACCCCTGTTGTTTGGTGTCATCTAGAATTATCCTCCCTGTGGCTGAAATCTTTCTGAAATTGAGCAACTTGTATGCAGAAGTTCTTGGATTTTGGGAAAACAAACCCAGCTGAAATTTATATTATATATAGTAGGTGGAATGTATGAGAGTCCAGTGGAGGTGGTTTCATGTAACCACCAAATTGTATGAAGAGTTGCTCCTTCCATCCCAAAGAAAACAAAGTCACTCTAAATACTAAGACTAAAAAAAAAAAAAAAAACCAAACAACAAAAACAACTTTCGTAGTAGCCAAGTTAAATTCGTTCTTAGCAAACGTTCCCACAGAACGAACATAACATTTTCTTATGCCCTGGCCAGTTAAACAAATCCGACTTTAAAGAAAGGGGGTGTTAAATGTTTCCCCGCTGATAATGTTTTCCAAAAGTAGTGTGGGTGGAATATTTTTGAAAGGCATTTGGGGTATTTCTCTTTCCTCCACCCCTTTCATCCAGTTTTCTCCCAAACGTTTCCTTGGATACTTGAAAATGAAATCCAAATTGTCTTTCACATTGTGATGGATGATGGACACTTCGATAATTCCAGGATCATACAGCTGAGGTTTAAGTGCCTTAGTCAAACAATGAAGTTTAAACAAAACACTATTCTTTATCATTTTTATTGGCACAGAAACTTAGTTTTCATGAAGACGGACAGATTCCCTTTTTGTAGCTGTCAGTTTATTCTTAGAAGAGATAATAAGGCTGAGTTATTCCTAACTTAAAGTGCTCAGGTGTAGGCCTGGCTGTAAAGAGAAAAATGACCCTTGTGAATTTTAGTCTCATAATTGCTAGGGTACCATGAGGATGCTATTTTGAAGTTGTCTATATTTATAAGAAAATAGTTTGGTGGCCGTAGTTTCATTGCTAATAGCCAGATTGCAAATGCAAGTGACAAGCTACATAGTTTTCTAAGACATGGGTCACGGTGGCAATTTGCCTGTGTAAGTAAAATCTCACATCTGGTCTGACACTTACCAGGTGTGTGAGTTTGGACAAGTTACAGAACCTTTATGGGGTTAAATCTATAATATGAGAATGGAGATAGTATCTATTTCATCCGGCTGTGGTGAATGTTACAAGAGTTAATTCACAATTATTTAATGTATGCAGGTAACAAGTGCCGTAATGTGTGGTTTTGTTAATAGATAAAAAAGAGTTGTATTCTTTCCCCCATCCTATTCTTACTGATTTTCCTGGTCTATTGTCTTGTCTTTTATTTCCACCAGAAAAAAGATTGATTAATATTTTTTAATTACTTAAAATGTTTCAACCATTCTACTTTCATTAGCTCATTTAATCCTGACAGTGAATTCAGGGGGCAGGTATGGAAAAGAAAGTAGGTCGTAACTGTTGGAATTTGGTGACTTCACTAAAATACTCCACGTATCTTCACTGAGTGTGTATTCTTTTTTATTAATGTCAGATTAATGTAAGGGTATTTAAGATTAGGTTTTGTTGTTTACATTTGTTAGGTAAAGTCCAAATTGTTGTATACCATGAAGTACTTACGTTTGTTAGGTAAAGTCCAAGTTGTTGTATACCATGGAGTACTTACGTTTGTTAGGTAAAGTCCAAGTTGTTGTATACCATGGAGTACTTAACGTTTGTTAGGTAAAGTCCAAGTTGTTGTATACTGTATTCAGCTATAAAGAAAGATGGAAGGATTTGGAGAACAGCCTCCTAAGTGTCACAAGAATGGAAAAGCAAGAATCCAATGTACTCAGTATTACTATGAAGCTAGAAGATGAACACCCACATGCCCACAAGAGAGAAAAACACATTTAACTTCACGGAGTCTATTTTCATAAATAGTGTAGCCATCAAATAAACCACTTAAGACTCTGTGATTTGAATTATCTCATTAAAACACTGCAGGCATTTGCTCTTACTTGCTAGCCATTCTTCTCACCTTCACCTTCCAAAAGCCTAGTAAACATTGAGGTTTGAGGTTTGGCGTAGGAATTAAGAGTTAACATTTTCTACTCACTACAATAACGTTCCTGGTTTCTCCTTCTGCAACTTGATAACTAGAAATTTTCCCTCAATTAAGAAAAAATTGAGTTCACTCCAGCTATTGCCACCGCCCTCTCATTTGAAATCTTATTTCTTCCAACTGTTCTCTCTGCTGGCTACAAAGTAGCCTCATTATATCTTGAAGTGCAGCAATGATACACTCCGAGAATTAGAGAATGTTCTGGGGCAGCTGAGTTTTCAGAAACTAAAATCATTATCAATTAACATTCACAGAGAACCCACAGATGGTGAGGAAATCTAGCAGGTACTCAGCGGATATGGATGGTGAAATCCTAAAATTTTAGATTCCCATTCCTCCCTCCTCCCACCCCTTCCAATTACATGCATTAAACTTTGGTAATTGTGTTTTATGGTGGTAATTTCCAATATGTTTAAAATACCTGTGTGGAAACAATGTAAAGGGTATATAGCATACCCTGTGGGTGCAAGGCCTCAGGGACAACTTGAACTTTACCTAACAAAGGTAAACAAGGTAACCTAATCATTTGTGCCCTCATATTGATCTCAACTAATACAAAAAATAAAATACTTTGGCCCTAATGAAAATAAAAAGAGTTGCACCCTTCGATAAACTAACTCAAAATATTTTAATGTGCTCTAGTTCTATCCTAGACTGCTAGTTCCTCATTTCTTTTTTTTTCCCCAAGTTTATACATTGATTTATTAGAAACGAAAACATCCACATTAGTACCATTCTACATTTGCACATCTGGCATATTCCAACCTGATAAAAGCAAATATGTAACTATCATGCTTAAGTGTAACATTGTAGCATTCTTTCATATAGAAATCTAATTCAAATATACTGGGGAAAAAAATTCTCGTTTTGATTAATTTGTGGTAATATCAACCTCCAGATAAACACGGGGTGCTCTGCACTACGTTTTTTTGTTTTTTTTTTTTTAACTTTCCGAATTTGCTTTTATGGTACCTATTATTTCCAGATGACAGGACATGGTGCTGAAAAGTATGGGAAAATATGGTTAGACTAATGGGTTTCCTGCCGATGAAATCATTCCGAATCATTTAATGAGGCTTCTATATTATCTCACTGTTGATTAAAGCAGAGGCAAATTACAGTACTGGAATCTCTTTAAGAGAAATTATCTGATGAACGGGTTCCTGAAAAAGGAAGGGAAATGTGATACGACTGTGTACTTGAGATCCATCATTTTCAGGCAGTGCCTTCACGAGATGCGTTCATGAGCCTGAACTTGTATTCCTGACAGAGGTGTCACTCTGATCACAGCACATGTATGTCAGTACAATATCTGGTCTGAAGATTGTTTTTCAACTTCCTTAATTTGCAAACCGCCGAACCCCTCTCCCAGATGAAAATTCAGAACCTGAATACCTTGGCTGGTTTTCTGCATATAGGAAATTAAAAATGGCTTCTTATAAAAAATGGATGTCAGAAGAGAACAGGAAAAATAAAAGAAGAAAATGTGTCAGAATTGATTAATTATTGGAGTTAAAAATATATCCATTAGAAACAGTAGGGAAGCAGTGATTTAAAAATGCATTTTCAATGGTGACGGCTTTATGATTTAGATGTCATTTGTTCAACACAGAAATCCTAATGTTGATTGATGGTCTTGTAGATGTCTTCCTTGGGATTTGGCAGACAAAACTGATGTCAATGCTTTAAATCAAATGCTTCCACATCTTTTAGTTCTATTATAACACTCAAAGCATCATTCACGGTGATCCGAAAGACTCATATCCTGCGTTGTGACAAATGAAACTCACTTATCTCCTCCAGATTACATGACTATTTTCAAACCCTTTCTTAATATCTCACCTTTTGAAGCTATGCCATAATGTATTGATATTTTCTTCTACATATTTTGGCATTTGATTATCTTCCTCAACTCGTCACCACTTTAGCAATGGCAATTTTTGTGGTGCCTGATGCACTTTGCACCATAAAGAAAAAACACTATTTATGCTGACCTCTGTTATGGTTGCAGGGTTGCTATTACAAAAAATTTCAGAAAAAAACATTTAGAAAAAAAATAGTTAAGGATAAGGAAGAAGGTATAGATGGTATAAAGAAGAGAATTTATGTAATTCAATTCAAATAATGCTGAGATCAGAGAGACAGTATTCGGTTTGAGAACACCATCACTGACTTTTAAATGAATAAAATGTGGTGACATCAGGAAAATAATATCCCACGTGGGTTGTTTCTAGTCTTGATCCTTCTGACATCAATCCAGTCCAGGCTAATTGTAGACATAATTTAATTTTGCTGGGTAAAAAGGAGATTTTTGCACTTCTTGAATTGCAGTACCATGTGAGTTAGTATTATAGGACAATGAATTTGAGAATATTTCTGGATGGATTCATTTACCCCTTTAGAGTAGTCTGAAAAAGTTGACATGACTTCCATAAATGTAATACTTACCCTTTTTTTTTTTTTTTGTAGTTTTTTGCCTCCAAGACTTGAGTTTTTAAAAGGAAAGAGTATGTCTTATTCTTCTGCAAAGCTCCACTTCTCAGCAAAGTGCCTGTCATATAGAAGGCATTTGATAAATATTTGACACATTCATCTGAACAGGAGGCAGATTATGGTACAAAGGTTCTACTTCAACATAAGCCAGGAAATTCTTCATTTGGTTATTCATTCATTAGTTCATTGAATATATATTAAATATCTATTGTGGTAAAATATGTTTCAGTGACTAAACATGTTTTAGGTTAACAATACACAAAAAGGCACAGATTTTTAATAGATTGTGGGAAGAGGCTTCTACTATGAACTATAGCACAACCACTAACTAGCACGAGGGTCAGAAAATTGCAGCCTATGAGTCAAACCTTGCCTGATGCCCATGCTTATAAATAAACTTTTATTGGAACATAGTCACATTCATTCATTTACACATTTAAGACAGCCACTTTCCTGAGGCAGTGCTGAGTTTTTGAAACAAAGATCAGGTGTCTTGTAAAGCTTAAAATACTTGGTCTTTTACAAACAAGTTTGTCAAACCATGAACTAGAATCTATTTAACAGTAATTGCTACAAGGACAATGGCTGTGTTTCAGCATCACTACTTAAACAAGATGAAATAACTTAAACAAGTAACTTAAGCTCTCTGAGCCTCAGCATCTTCATCTGGAAAATGGGAATTGTTGTGAGGACCCAAGTGTTTATTCTAAGAAAAACTCTGAGGAAATTTTCCTCTGATCTCATTCTCAATCTGACGCCTCTGTGGAGTCAGATTAATGAATACCCTTGGGTAATAGAGGCTAATGAAATTAGTACATCTGACCAAATAGCAAATGGTGTTTAGATTGATTCTGTCTAAAGATTTTTACAGGCTTGCTTTTGAATTTTAATATTACTGTATAAACTTTCCAGAAACAGCAACATTTCAGCATTTCAGAAAGTAGAAATTCTTTCATCAGTATCATTACTAACACCACCAATGATGACAAATACTACCGTCGGGGCCTTGAAATGTACAAGTCACAGTGCTAAGTGCTTTGTATAAATACTATGGCAATTTGTACTCAAGATACCCTGAGATAGGCATTATTTATTTGGATTTCAAATAAATACCCCAAGGCTTGTAGAAAGATGAATCATTTGTTCAAGATTGTTTAATCAGAAAGTGGTGAAGTTGTAATGTGAATGCGTCTCTAACCCGAGAAGCAAGCTTTCCAACCAACACCTCTGGGGTCTCTTGACGTTGTCCCAGGGACCTTCCTTTCCCTTCCTCCCCATTCCTAGAATCCTCACTCTTGTTCCTGAATTTTACCCTGAGGCTTTAAGAGAAGAGCAGGGCATGGTCTAAATATCAATTCTGTTACTGGTTTTACTAGGAAGTAAAAAACAATCCCAGCTTTTCATGGAATTTACACAAAAACAAGAATTAGTTTCACAGTACACCCAGCAAAGCCTTTTTACATCAATTGGTAACCAAATTTCAATGCAGTTAATCTGTGATAATACACCCAGTGATAACCAAAACTCAGAGATGACATAAGTGACAATTAGCTCTTCTAATGCTATGGGTACAGCGCCCAGCCTGGTAATTGAGAAGACTCCCCTAGTCACTTCATTAACCTTGCCATAGTGTGACCCTGCATTTTGCATGTTTTTTCTTATCTCTATTTGTAGAGTTTTGGTGGAGCTTTTTCATGCTATGTAAAGTGTCCTCCCTTCTTTTGACTAGTATGCACCCTCATCACTCAGATTGCTCAGACAAGAATGTGAGCTCCACTGGCAAATTCATTGTTTGGTATGTTGGGTAAGGCAGGCACGGAGATTTTGGGGACAGAGATATATCATTGCATTCACAGTATTTTTGAAGCACAGTGGGTAGTTCGGTATTCTCTGTGGGCTGCTTTCCAGTGACAAAGTAGGGTAATAACATTTCTGTTCTTGTCTCAAGTTTTCCTTTCTTTGAGAACTTCTGAAACTGATACCAATACCCTTAGGTTTAATGTAGACTTTACTTAGAGAAGTATCTATACAGTAGAAGGTTGTAAATATTTCCAGTATACACTTTTTATGACCTGAATTGTATTTCCCCAAAATTCATATGGTGAATCTCTGACCCCCATAGTGACTATATTTGGAGATAGATCTTCTAAAGAAATAATGAAACTTAAGTGGGGTCATATGGCTGGGGCTTAATTGAACGAGTTGGGTATTGTAATAATAGGAGAAAGAAATACAAGAGCTCTTGCTCCTCATGCTCCTCAGAGAAGATGCCATGTGGGGACTCAGCAAGAAGGTGGCTGTCTGTCAGCCAAGAATAGAGCCCTCATGGGGAACAGAATCAGCTCACGAGTTGATCCAGGACCTCTAACCTTCAGAACTGTGAGACAATAAATTTCTGTCTATAGTATTTCATTATGGAAGCCCCAGCAGATTAATACAATACCAATTATAAACTGGAAACTAAATTCTATTCCATTTCCATTCTGATAAATCAGGATTATTTTTTAATGTAGAAAATATTCATTGTTACATAAGTCATTGCTACTGAAGGGTTGCTTGGTAATAATTTACAAGTTCTAGAGAGACATATTGTTAAACATTTTTAAAGAAAGTCTATATAAAATTTTTTTTCTTCATACTGCCCTTATAAGTTTCCACCCTTGTAAAGATATCTGACATCTGTTTTCTCAATCTAGATATTTTGGGTGGCTACTGAAGACCTAATGTTTCAAATAAACCAAATATTTAAATATGTATAATCCCATAATTCTTTTTAATGAAAGAAGAAAAATTGACAATGGACACATTAACACATCCTTTTTATTTTCTTTTTCTTTTTTTTTTTAGTTTTTAATATTTATATTTAATTTCAAAGGAAAAGTTCTATTGTTAGGAAAAGTATTTCGAAAATATTTGAGAACCAATGACTAGAGGATAACTGTGCAAAACCCTTATCTCATTTTCCCATTGCTGGCAAGTATCACCCAAGATTTCTTCCAAGTTTTCCACTATCCTAATAAATTTACCATATCTAGTTTGGGTTCCTTTAACAGAATGCAATTTCTTTATGAAGTAGTTGAAGTAGTCAGCTATTTTGGTCCTTACTGTTTTCTTTTGAAAGATTAGAGTCAATATTTTAGGAGCCAGAGAGTGTAGCCTTAGCAACTATAACAGCGCTGGACTCAATAGTAACTCACTAGAGAATGTGGTCAGAGGACATGGAATTTGGTAACTTCAGGAGAGGACGATTTGGAGTTGAGGTTTAGTTTGAGATTGAGTTTCCACTTTGTGAATTCCTGGTGGAGATTTTTAGGTCCATATAACATAAGGCTTATTTGTGTAACTTGGGGTCATCTGAGTTTGATCCTGCCAGGCCGTTCCCTGTGGATTTGAACAGAATGAAATTTAAGTGTTGAATTCATTGTTTACATAGATACACTTTCCCCTAAACTTTTGTGGTCTCTATATTTAAGAAAAATAGAGATCTCTTTGTTTAAGGAAAGTGGGTTATATTTTAAACATTTTTCGTGGCATATAAATGTAGCCTTTTTTTAATTTTTCACATAGTTTGGCAGTATCTCAAAGTATTGCATGTCAGACATCATAAGGACGTGTGAAGATTTAAAGATTTTTTTATAAATCTTTAACACATCTAAAAAGCAGAGGACATTGATGTTTATGGAGGGACAACACTGAAATCCTTCAAAAATCAGATTATCGAAGAATATTACATATTGCTGTAGGGTCTCTATACTCCTGCCTTGGTTGGACTTTGTTTTTTTTTTTTTTTTTTTTTTTTTAAACTTAAGCATTTTCATATTTTCTTTTTTTTTCTTTTTTTTTATTTATTTTTTTTTAATTATAGATAAAAATATGCACCATAGATGTGGCCCAACCCATCACCCTCCCTCCACTCAAACCTCCCCCCTCCCTTCCCCTTCCTTGGTCCTTTCCTCATAGTCTTGTGGTATAGTTGGGTTATAGCCTTC
>CAUYPK010091910.1:0-29042 GCA_963574355.1 Loris lydekkerianus | reverse complement strand
ATTGGTATGTACATGTTGTGTATGTCTGGTCTATGAAAATTAAGTCAACTTAAAGAAGTGGTCAATGTAGGGAGGTGGTCAACTATAGAAATTCTACTATCACAGTGTAATAACAGAAATAAAGTGCACAATAAATGTAATACGTCTGAATCATCCTGAAACCATTCTCCCTACCCCACCCCACCCCCACCCTCCGCCATCTGTGGAAAAATTGTCTTCCATGAAATCAGTCCCCGGTACCAATCTTTTACAAAAATTAATTCAAATGGATCACAGTTCTAAAAATGCAAAACTATAAAATCTTTAGAGGTGGGTACTGAAGTTTTTAGATTCATGAAAGAAAAATTAAACTGCACTTCATTGCAATTAAAAACTACGAAAGTCACTTATTAAGACAATGAAAAGACGAGCCACAGACTGAGAGAAAATACTTGCAAAATATTCATCTAATAAAGAAGTTGTAAGTAAAATATACAAAGATTCTCAAGGCTCAACAATAAGAAAAAAGTATGAGATCCTAAATGTGTATACAACAACAACAGAGCCTCAAAATACGAGCCTCAAAAGCAAACCTGACAGAACTGAAAGGAAAAACAGATAAATTTGTAGTTATAATCAGGGATTTAACGATCTTTTTCTCAAAAATTGGTAGAACGACTACTCAGCACTAGATAGGAAATCAGCAAGGATATAAATAATCTGAACACAAACAACAGGAACTAATTGACACATGTACAAGAGTCCACCCATAAAAGCACATTTTTTGTTTACGTGCCCACAAAACATAGACCTTCTCAACAAACCTCAACAAATTTAAAAGAGCTTATGCTATACAGAGTGTGTACTCAAATCATAATGGAGTCAAACTAGAACTCAATAAAGAGGTTAGGACAGTCTTGATGCCACTGAGCTTGTAGAAATAAAAAAGAATAATCCCTTGAAACTGGCGAGGTTTCAAAATTACTGTTGATGTAGCTGAAACATGTTACATCTGCATCAAAATTCTTTCCCATAATTATATTTTTTAGTGTCATAATGGCAAATGAACAATGTTGTAGACATAAATGGATTAAAAAACATACTTGTAGTAATATGAGTTACAAACCAACTTTTAGGACACTAGATAGTAAACTGAGATTACTTTTACTTATAATAATTTATAATAAAATGAACACCTTACCTTCTAATGGATTGTCTAAAAGATTGGCATGCTTTGTTTTCACATGAGTTTCTATATCTTGACTACATTCCTCTGTATTTTCACAGAACGGACATTCAGGAGGACTATACACTGTTTCATAAAATGATCCCTTTCTTTCAGTTAGGCCAGACTGTCTTTCCTTACTTTTCAGGAATTTTCTAGATTCAGTTAAATTCTCTGCATAAAAGGCTTCAGGTTTTAAAGTACTATCCTTAGGCAGGCTTTGAGCTGAATTTTTCTGATGATTAGATGCATAAGCTGAATGAATACTTGAATTAATGTCTGTTCTACACTGAAGGGTGGTGTCCTTTTTGTTCTCTGAAGTTCCATATTGCACTGTATTGATCCTCTTGAAATTTCTTTTGAGTGTATTCTGCTCAAAATGAGCAGTTTCAATATGAAAACACATTTCATCATAATTCACGCCTGACAACTTGCAAAATGGACACACAACTTCATTTTCCATGTGAACAATTAGTAAGTGAGTCTTCATGTCTGATTCTGAGGTTACTGTTTCACCACAAATATCACAAGAAAGCATGGTATGCCAAGTAGCTAGAAAAGAACACAACGTTAGCTTTCAGAGAGTTGAAGAAAAACCAATTTCACAAGATGATTTCAGATAATTATTTTAATGTTTTAATATTTAATTTTGGGTTATTTTAATGAAGCAATTTTCAGTGTACTTTATGTTCCTCAAATACACAAACTTATTTAAAAATTTCAACCACAATTTCAGGCTTGTGGTTTCCAATAAAGTTAATAATAACAAAAAGCAATAATTTTAAGAATAAAATATTTCAAAAAGTGGCTCAGCACCCGTAGCACAGTGGATAGGGCACCAGCCACATACACGGAGAGTGGCGGGTTTGAACCCAGCCCAGGCCAGCTAAACAAATGCAACAAAAAAGAATAGCTGGGTGTTGTGGCAGGTCTCTGTAGTCCCAGCTACTTGGGAGGCTGAGGCAAGAGAATCACTTAAGCCCAAGAGTTGGAGGTTGCTGTGAGCTGTGATGCCACTACACCCTACAGAGGGCAACATAGTGAGACTCTGTCTAGAAAAAAATTTTTTTTCAAAAAGTTTGCCTGGTCCAAGGTGGAGAAAATGTAACATTTAGAAAAATTGCCCAGGTAATAAAAGAAAACAAATCTATCAACGGATGCATCTAAGTACAGAACACTAAAGTTGATTAAAATGGTGAGGGTAAATAAACACATTTTAATAATAGGAATTTAAAACACTTTAACAGCTCTATACATGTATCTGTAACTAATTTAAGTATTACTTTTAGGATAAGAGACTAGGTGACAGGGCTGATACCAGGGGCAGGGGCTTGAAGATTGAATACAGGTGTTAAACAAACCTCAAGCAAAAGCTAACTAGAGGAGCTGATAACTGCTGACAGGAGCCAGCTTCAATTGGCTTGTCAGCTCTGACACCTCACATGAACTTTCGCTAATTACAATATCATTTACACTGTAGTTTTAAAATTTTTCACCCTTGAAATCATGACAGTTCCCAGACCAACAAATAAAGTATGAAAATGGGAGGGAATCTAATTCTAGAAAATACTACCCAAGTTCTTAGTGAAAGCCAATCCTTTGGTCTTCAATATTCCTCCCCTCAATTATTGCAACTACAGCAAATCTAAACCGACTTCCTCCCAGCTCTTTCCTGCCTGCTCCTTCCCCCTGAGGGTATACTTTCGCTTTCAATAAAAAGCTAACGCTTGCTTAGTTTATGTGATACCTCCTGAAATTCTTTTCTCCCCCAAATCACCAAAAACATGGAAAAACCTCCACTTATCATTCCACACATAAGGAAACCCTGGTTCAGGTAGCCAAGTTTCTGGATAGAAAAGAGCAGAAACAAAATGCTAACCCAGTCATGCTGCACAGCTTGTACTCTCACCCCAAAGTAAAAAAAAGCAGAGGAGGCACAGTAGAAAAGAGCACTTATTCCAGAGTCGAGAGAACTGGACATAATCTCAGGTTTCCTCATTTTTGATACATCTCATCTCTTTGAGGCTCAAACCGTAAAATAAATTATGCTAGTTCAGTAGTCACTTTTGAAGTTAATGAACTAACAAAGTACTGGCCACCGACATAAAGGTAATATTAAGAAATAATTTTTTTAAAGCAATCACTGCCACCGTCTTCCTACAACATACCATCGGTCATCTAAGACTACTTACAAACAGGTAAAGAAAAGGATCTGAATGCCGCAAAGCAGAGTCCGCGACAACGGCCGGATCCAGAAATCAAAGCCATCCCGGACACTAACTAGGACAAAGCTTTGCTGAGGGGGAAGGAGGGATGGGACCGTCAATTCTCACCAGCCCAAAAGGAGACAGCTGCTGCCACACTGAGCTCCGCTCAGTTTCCTTTTCCAGCCTCGCCAGAAAAGGGGTGCGTGCGCTGCGTCCAGTACTTCCCCCAGCCTGAAAGCCTGAGGCCAGGCCTTCCTAATACCAGAGTCAGTTAACTGAGAAAAGAACCGGAGGCTCCAAGGAACCATACGCCTCAGTTTCGCATTCAAACAAAAGCACTTCCGCAGTCCCGGAAGGGAAGAAATCCCAGCATCCCCCGCCCTGCGCCCGTCTCGGTCGTAGTGCATTCTGGGAAACGTAGTCGTTTTCACATCTCTTTTATTCCCGCTTTTTTTCTCCTCCCATGAGGGTTCCGACTCTTGATTTGCTTGGAGAGACAACTAGGCTCTGAGATCGTTAAGACTCAATCTGATTCAGTTGATAGGGTAGGTCCTAGGGCAAGCACCTGTCTACTCTGAGGACTTCCTGAGTAGCACTGTCTATTCTAGTTATCAATAAAGGGTTCATAAGATTACTAGTTATCAAACTCCAAACTATATTCTGGAGGTGGAGGATAAGTAAGAGAGGTTCTTTCCATGCAGTTACAAGATCATAAATACTATTGTCGTTCACCCTGTATTTAATTCAACAAACATTTAAAGAATCCTTATCAGAAAGGCATTCTGTTTGGAACAGGAGCTGTAGCAGCAGTACACAAAAATCCATGACATTTGAAGTTTACAGGGTGATGAAATGGAGAAAATAAAAGGTAAGTGAACTGATCGTGATAAGTGCTATGAAGAAAATAAAACTGGACTATAGAGATACTAAGGTTAGAAAAGTTCTCTGAGGAAGTGAGAGTGCTGATGAATGAACCTTGTCCCAGTAGGAAAAGGGGCATTTCACATAAAGAAAATACCAACAACAAAAGCTCAAAGTTGGAGCAAAAAGCACACTTTGTGACCAGAGCATAATGTGATAGAGGTCAGAGTTGTAGACAGGGTCCAAATTGTGTACCATCTTATAGAAAGCTATTAGGATATTTAAATAGGAGGATGACACAATCTGATGATAAACCATATATTTTAAGGATTATTCTGGAGGTTTGTGGTTTAACATGACACGTTGAACATGTACATTTATATCATCCTGCTTCTCAAAATCTAATAAAATGATAGTAGGAGATAAATAATAAATAGATGATGAGATTTTTACAAAACTTTGAAAGCTAAAAAATGAATAAATGAGTAATAATTAATTAAGAACATAAGTCAACAAAAGCAAATCAATTCATACCTCCCCCAAACCTAGAGGTGTACAGAAATGAAAAAGCCTAGTTCTGAAAAGATGTTAAAATCTGAGTCTAAAAAAAGGAACATTTTTCTGAAAGTGCTTAGAACTCCACCTCCAGATTTCCTCCATCAACATTGTAATAGTTAATTTTACGTGTTAACTAGACTGGATTGAGGGATGCCTAGATGGCTGGTGCAGCTTTGTTTTTGGGTGTGTCTGCGAGGATGTTGCCAGAGGAGATTGACATGTGGGTCAGTGAACTGATATAACATCTTCCCTCAGTGGGAGTGGACACCATCAATTGGCTGGGGGTTCTGCTTGAGACAAACAAATGAAAAAGAGTGATTCTCACTCCATTCTTTCTCCATTCCAGAATAAGACACCTTTTCGCTTCCTTCCCTTGAACATCAGACTTCAGGTTCTTCAGCTTTTAAATGTGGAGACTTGCACCAGGGGCCTCTCAGACTTTCAGCCCCTGACTGGAGGCTGCATCCTTAGCTTCCCTGGTTCTGAGGCCTCTGGACTGAGCCACATTACTAGTTTCTCTGGCACTCTAATTTGAAGATGGCCTATCATGAGACTTCTCCACATCTGTGATCATTTGTCCAACTCCCAAATAAATTGCCTTTCATATATCCCATTGGTTATGTCTCTCTGGAGAACCTTGACTAATACAACTAAGTTGCTATGAGGCTCATTTTTCCTGTCCAGACAGAAAGTTAATTCTAATGTCTGATTTGTGACTCCAAGACAGTCAATTAGAAAATTCCTCCATAGAGAAGTTGATTTCACCAAGGAAAATGACTATAGATGTCAACTTTTAGGAAGTTCTGCAATGAAACAGCTAGGTCTCATTTTATCACTTGATAGGCCACCAATTGGTGAATAAATAAGGCTTACACAGGTTGCAGTAAGGTTTCTTTAGTGTCTTATTCTTACATTAATGAATACATGGAAGTTCAATGACTAGTAGGCATTTAGGTACATCCTATGGCAGGTACGATTAACCACTCCCCCTAAATTAAGCTCTGAAGAAACACTAAAGGGAGAAAAAATTCAATGGAAACTATAATTAATATCCAAGAAAGATAAGAAAATGTATTTATGCTCTGAATCAAAAAATAGGAAATAGCTCTTGAGATTAAAAAAAAAGTCATAGATCTTAAAATGTGTATGTTGTTAGAGGACTGAAAAATAAAACCCGAGGAATTTCTCAGAAAACAGAACAAAAAGAACAAGGGATGAAAATGAGGGCAAAAAAAAAAAAAAAAAATTAAATGATGAATTATGTTCCATATCCAACTATAAAGAGATACAAAAAAGAATAACAGCAAAACTGTGGAAAATTATCAAAGAAATGTCATTGAAGATAATTTTCCCAAAACATTACATCTCATCCATTCTATGCTCCTACAAAAATGACAGAGAAAGCAAAGAAAGTGGAAGATATGAAATTCAACAAGAAGCTACTTCAAAATAAAGGAGAACAGAAAGAAATGAAGAAAGGACTAGAACGAAGAGAGGGAGAGAGAGAGGAAAGAAGTGACTGACAGATCACTTTATCTTTATGGCCTCACTGAGAGAAATATACCTTGTAGAAGCAGAGTAGTGTCTCTCAAACATGTTCATGTCCCAACTTACAGTACATGTTAATGTGCTGCCTTACATGGCAAAAGAGAATTTGCAGATACGATTAAGGATCTTGATGAGGAAATTATCTAGGACAATGCAATGTAGTCACAAGGGTCCTCATATGAGGGAAATGGGAGATTCAGTGTCAGGGAAGATGTGATAACACAAGGAGAAATCAAGGTGATGCAATTGTTGAAAGGGGTCCAAAGCCAAGGAATGTGGTAGCTTTGAGGGACTGGAAACAACCCGGAAATGGACTTTCCCCCTAGATCCTCCAGAAGGAACGTGGCCTTGGTGATATCTTGATTTTAGCTCAGTAACACCCACTTTGGACTGCTGACTTCTAAAAGTGTAAGATAATAAATTTGTGTTGTTTTAAGCTAAAAAGTTTGCAATAATTTGCCAAAGCAGTAATAGGAGACTAATCCACATATCTAGTAGTATGTTTGAGGATGAATTGGTGATTAATATGTGTAAAACCAAACAAATGGTAATGATAGAAAATAGGCAATTATTAACTTTAGAACAATAAAAACACTACACAAGGAAGAAAATATAATTATAGTATGCCATGAAATGTTTTGACCACTATTTATGAACATTATTTACATAAATAGTAAAAATTGATTTAACCATAATAATTTTAATAGAAGGATACTGAAAGTTGTGAGATAATGAAGTGTGTGTAAGTGGGGGTGTGTGTATGTGTGTGTTGTGAGACAAGTGTGGTAAGAGTGTGGTAAATACTCATGTAAAATGATAACAATAGATAATGTCTATGATTTTAAAAAATGAAGAAATAGTATTATGAGAAGGTCTGACAATTAAGTTTATGAATTCATTCTACAAAAAAATGTTACATACCTCATTGCTAAATATCACTGTGGTCACCTTCAAAATACTCCTCTTGGGAAGCTATGCACTGATGCTATTGCCTAGTCCACCCCTCAACGCAATTTTGGAAATCTTTTTCTACAATGATCATCAGAGTTGTCATTGTATCATCCTTACATGTTATCAAAATGTCTCCCTGTAGGCATTTCCTTTATCTTCAGGTAAAGAAAAATATCAGTGAAGGTCAGATCAGGTGAGTAGGAAGGGTGTTCCAATACAGTTATTTGTTTACTGGCTAAAAACTGCTTTATAGAATGCCATGTAAGCTGGTACATTGTTGTGATGCAAGAGCCATACGTTGTTGGCAAGGTTTTCAGTTAAGGTTTTTCTAACTGTCTCCTGTTGATATTTACTTGGTCTGTTGAAGTTCTCACAGTCAGCCAATGATTTTGACACACAATTCAAAGAATTGTTGCCATGTTTTCATCAGTTCTGCTCATTACTGGCTGTCCTGACCTCTCATCAGTGACACTATCTCTGTCCTCAGAAAAACTCACTTTTACACTGCCATCTTCTTTTTTTTTTCACATAAACACAAAATTTTATGCAGAATGTCATAGGATTCACTACCTCCATTCCACAAAGTAGATTTCATGTTAAAAATTCCAGTTTAGAATCCATCATACAAAATGCTAAAAATATTAATGGAGGAAGAAATAAACAAAATAAATAAGCAGGCAAATACACAAAGGAGTGTAAGTTAATGCAGGCTTTCATGTTTGCCTATGAAAAAATTGTTTCCAAACCTAAGCCTATGAAAATGTATTTGATGAAATTATTTGAGATATGAATGAGACATAAAATATATTTAGGTGTTAACTATTTTATTTACAAAATTCTCAATAATACAAGTGCTTGGAATAAATACCAAAGGCTCATTCATTATTCTCAGAAGTGGAAAATAAAAAAAAGTGACAAAAACCCCCATACTCAATTAAACTGTTAAAGCAGATAATTGACAATTAAATGTTTGTAGTATACCTTAAACAAGTAGGGAAAAATGAATTTAATCATAGGAACTTGATTATTTTTAATTATTGACTATATAAAAAGGCTATTGTGAAAGATAACATCAAGTTGTTAAATATATTTTACAGTGGCAATTAAATTTTCAATTTTACGTTTAATTACAAAACCACAATTAAAAGTTGACCCTACATATATGTAAGCCCTTTACAGCAGATTAGTAAAACTAATGGCAACTTTAGAATTGTTTCATACAAGGAGTAAATGTTCTTTACCACAATTTTCCCACCATCTTAGAGTGTGAAATAAAATTCCATATACTATATAAATCAAGATTTGCTAATGACTAAAATCACAAAAAATACACAGCACTATCACTGAAGCAGCTGAAGATATATACCAGTATCTAGTTTTTGCAAAATATACAATGTTTTTTAATCTTTCTGTCTTTAATTTGCAGAAATATTTTGAAACAATCTTCTTTAAACGCTATTCTTATTGATAAAGGTAAATCTTTTAAAATCCACACACTAGATCTTGAAAACACTTGAGAAAAAAATAAACTATAAAAGGAGCAGTTACATATTTCAAATAGGACATATGGAACAAGACCCCACTATCTAATCAGGAATCTAATGCAAGTTTTATAAATCCAGTAAATACTGCAATATCATTTAAACTCTGCAGAAATTGAGATGCAACAATATCTATTTCCATAAATTCATTCCTGGACACTATACAAATACACTCTCAGCGGTATTTGGCATCCACTAAATAAAATTTACTTGCTTTTTAGAGTTGCAAAACTATTGGGATCATCAATAACTTAAATTATTGGTCTTCAAATAAGGGATTTGAGCAAAGACACAAATTACATCAAAATTATATAATTGTTTACATGAATTAAGTTGAAAAATTTAAGAGGTAAACCTTACTTTTTCAAGAAGAAAATCAAATAGCATAGTGTTAGTGTTACAAGTATCACTAATGTGAATTTCTTATTTGAGTATGAGGTGTTTATACATTTCTCTAATTTAAGATTTTTTAAAGCTTTATATTAAATGAATTGTAAATCTACTTAAAGTATGACTTCTCCCTCAAAGAAGGAAAGAAAGGTGACAAGGTGAGTAGATGGGACACCTGGTGATGATGATGTGCGAGACAGGTGACTCACTGCATGGTTGTCATTGCTGGTAAGGCTTCTTCCCTCCCTGGAGCTATGGGATGTCATAAGAGCCCTTTGTAGAGGTCTTTATGGAGTTTTAGAGAAAGGAAAAAGGAAATGCTCTTGTAACCTTTTTTTTTTTTTTTTTTTTTAAGTCTTAATTATTTCTCTAGATGCTCTGCTCAATATATTGTCCATATCTTTTGTATTTACTTCAAAGGATTCTGGATCTGCAGTGTAAATTATCTCAGCATGAGCTTTACAAACTGTGTTGGCTACATGTCAACATAGCATCTTTAGCCAGTTTTCTTTTGGAAGTTCATCTGCTGTCATCTGGAAACTGAGCAGTACATTTGCCTGTTCTGTTGGTGTTGGTGGCTTCACAAGCAAGCCAAAAGCATAATGGCAATTTTCTATCTCTCTTTTGTCCAGCACCTTCTTAATCTGATAAAGAGGCATTAGATGAATATGCTTAAGAGAGGCTGGGAGTCAGGTATGGCCATGAGGACTCTTAAAAGTGCCAATTTTTTTTTTTGTGCAATGTTTTCTTGCTATCTCTAGGCAGTCGTGGAAGAGGAAGAGAGTTATTTGTTCTCTATCACAGGGGTGGTCACCTAGAGACACTGTTTCAACTCTAAGTTTTGGTGAGAAGATGGAAGATTATCCCAGCAACCATCTCCATAAACAACATCAAAAATTTGTCTTTGAGTTTCTATTTTTCTCTTATCTGCATGAAATATGTGTCATTACTTCTTTTAGTGATCCAATAGCTTTTTGTGAAGTGCTTTTGTCAGTATTTTCACCAGCTGTATGCTTCTTAAGACCATTTAAAAGTAGTGCAACACAGAGTAATCTTTGTGTTAGACAAATAAATTGTTCAGCAAGGTTTTGCCATCCACATTCTGGTTTGGCTTGGTTTATCTTGAAAAAAGCATGAAATCTTTGTTTCTCTTTTTCACATTTAATAATTGTTTCCTTGCTTATTTCAAAGAAGTTTACAAAGGGAGGGTAGGTTTTTACCAAACCTTTTGAATAAGAAAAATGTCACCAATGCTTTTGCTTTCATGCCAATTAGCTGTAGTCTTCAAGGTCATCCTTTGTTTCAGTGTGTACATCAAAGATATCTGGATGCTGCCAAAAATTGTCTTAATCTCTTCTGTTGCAAGGAGAGGTCCACCATTTGTCCTTCCTCTTCCAGTGGTATCTGAAATAACTGAATAATTGTTGCCAGTATATTTACATAATTACTTTCAAGTCTGATAGAGCTCTTTTGCAACTTGCTACCCGGCTGACTGCTTTGGAGGAACTGGAGTGAAATTTTTTGAAGATGTAATACAAAACATTGGTGTTTCTCCATAGTTAATGCTACATTTTGGTGTGTTGGAGATAGGTGATTGTAATCCTATACAAAGGAAATGTTCCGCTGACAGGCACTCACAGGGAGAAAAAGGTGACATATCTGTTTCTCTTGAAAGCTGATCAGTATCTCTTTGAACCAACATCTTTTGCTAATGCTGTTTGGACTACTTAGAGAAAGCAGTGACAGGAGTGTTTGCCTTTTCATATAATTACATACTTTTTTTCTGGCTCAGGCATCCATTTGAAGGCTTCCCTAGAACCACACTTGCTTGCCAACATAAAGCTTCTTCGAAGGTTCAAATGGAAGTTCTTTTACCATATTCATTTCAACTATAAGGGGAGTGCATCTCCAACTGGTGAATAGTCACCTCTTTGCATGTCAATCATTTCTTCCATATAGCTTTTCTCTTCATGTGAAAATCCCCGGAAAACTCAAAGCACAATCTTGAAGTGGAGAAACTTTAAATTCATTTCTAAAGTCATTCATTGCTGCATAGAAATCCTGTTCAATCTGCATTTCCCAAGCTTTTTAATTTCATTCTGGCTTCATAATTGGAGTACCAAGACCCAATTTTTCCCAATTGTGTACAATTTGCCACCAAATGTGTAACTTTTGAAGTCTTTTCTAATTACTCCACTCCTATGATGGACCAATGTTACCAATCTAACTAGTACTTCTTTCTTCCTGAGTCCAATAAAGCACAGTACTGAATCCATCATACTTTTACAATACAATGGGTGACGTGAAAATGGCAAAGGCTCTTCTTTTTGTGATCAGTGTAATAGAACTGGTGGTCCAGTAATTCCACAGTTAGTCTTATATAAGGCATTAAAACAGAGTTCTAGGCAGGCAGCCTACAGCACGACCCCGTGGGGTGGGCTCGACCCGGGGACAGGGTGCCTGCCAGGGCGGGTGACCCCAGAGGGAACATCTGAGGGCAGAGGGAGCGCTAGACGCCTGGCCGCGGCCTAAGAGGCCGGAGACTGGATGGGCTTGGCCTGTCGCCAGTCCCCGGCATTAGAGCAACCGACAGCAAGGTGCCTCCTCCCCTCCATCTGTGAGAAACCAGTTCAGGGCACCTCTCCCATTCTGGCCCCGCAAAGCACAGCTCCTTGGTTGCTGCTGGGAAAGCCCACCCACACTAGGTGGGCCCTTGGTGGGAATTTGGAAAAGACCCTCGTCCAGTCCGGAGGTGGAGGGTCCTCTCAGCTTCCCAAAGAAGACTACCTAAATGCTGGATTAATTTCGGAGAATGCGTTGAGTGAAATGTGGCCCTGTCTCTAAAAGGCTGGGACAGAGCAAAATCTGTTACCACTCAGTCCATTTCTGCAGCTGAAAACCCCAAAACAAGCACGCTCACGCCCGCATCTGTGGTCCTACCTGCGTCCATGGTCGATCTGTTTTAAATATATTTCTGCAGGTTTTGGAGTTCTGGTGTATGACAAGGGCTTGTACATCCCTCTTCTCTTTTTTGCTCCCCTGAAAAGAGTGATGAGGCAGTACTCAAACCTACTCAGCTGGCTGTCTCCCAAAGAAAGCAGTGCTTAATTTAGGAGGGGAGTCCATTTTGCAGAGTTGTTAAAGTTAAACCAGCCTCCAGGAGCGCCCAGATCCTGGTAGTGCAGGGACACAAGCTCCAATCTCAAGAACATATGCAGCTCTTTCCCTGAGGAGCCAATGTCTTGGGAACAGTTCACTGTGATCTGAAGAGGACCACGCAACTGTGAAGCCTCTCATCAGAGTTCTGGAAGTTTCCTCACCACAAGTGGACAAGCTCAGTCAAGAGGGCATCCTCATGCCACAGCAGCTCCTGATCACCCTGCCCACCAAAGCCAGCACTTGGGTAAAGTTGCACCACCCAAAAAGGCCAAGGAGGGGGTGCCCTGGTGGGAACATGTGACCAAAATGTTTGAAGGAGAATGTCTGCTGTCTCAGGATGCTGATGTGACCCAGGGAGAAATGACCTCTGTGCCCCCAGCTGCAGAATCCCAAGAACTGTTGACCTTCAACTATATATCTATTGACTTCAGCCAGGATGAGTGGGGGCAACTGGCCCTTGCTCACCAGAGAGGTGATGCTGGAGAACTACAGGAACTTGGTGTCAGTAGGATATCAACTTTCTAAACCTAGTGTGATTTCTCATTTGGAGAAAAGAGAAGAACCATGATGACAGAGAAAGAAGACCCAGCAGATCCCAGTTCAGACTTGAAGAGTAAAACAGAAACCAATGAGTGAACTGCAAATAATTCCATTTTACAGGAACAGTTATATCATGGCATTTTGATGTAAAGGGTCATGAAAGATGATATCATTTATTCCACATTGAGAAAAGTCTCCAAATATGATGACACATTAGAAATGCACCAGGAATCCTGTGTGAGAGATGTGAGACAAACCATCTTGACCCATAAGAAGAGAGGCCAAAAAACTAACAAATTTGGAGAAAATATCATTATAAGTTCAAATGTTATAACAGAGGCGTCATAAATGTGATACAACTAGAAAGAGGAGCAGATACAAATTAGATTTGACTAATCATCCGACAAGTTACATAAGACCAAAAACCTATGAATGTAATATATGTGAAAAAATCTTCAAACAACCCATTCACCTTACTGAACACATGAGAATTCATACTGGTGAGAAACCTTTCAGACGTAAAGAATGTGGAAAGGCCTTTAGTCAAAGTGCATCTCTTAGTACACACCAGAGAATCCATACTGGTGAGAAACCCTTTGAATGTGAGGAGTGTGGCAAAGCCTTCAGACATCGCTCATCGCTTAATCAGCATCATAGAACTCCCACTGGGGAGAAACCCTATGTATGTGGTAAGTGTCAGAAAGCTTTCAGCCAGAACATTAGCTTGGTTCAACAATTGAGGACTCATTCTGGAGAGAAACATTTTACTTGCAATGAATGTGGGAAAACCTTTTGACAGATTAGATACCTTAGTGAACATACAAGAATTCATACTGGGGAGAAGCCCTATGCAGGCACTGCATGTTGTATAACTTATAGTCATAGGGCGTATCTAACACATCACCAGAGAATCCATACAGGGGGAAGACCCTACAAATGTAAGGAATCCTCTGCCTTTAGGCAGAGGATACACCTTAGCAACCATAAAACTGTTCATACAGGAGAGAAGGCTTATGAATGTGACTGCTGATTCACATGATTCATCCTTTAAAAAACAATAGAGACATCACACTGGAGAAAATCCTTATGCATGTAATGAATGTGGAAAAGCCTTCAGCTATAATTCATCACTTAGTCGACACCATGAAATACACAGAAGGAATGCCTTCTGAAATAATGTTTAAAAAGGGGTATTTGACATGAGAACAAAAGCCAGCTCTAAATCAGTGATTCTGTTTTAAAATGTCAAGATGCAAGTAAATTTAAGGAATTGATGTAATGATTACAACTTGAAAATTTGCCCATTGTATAAACCTTGATAACTACTGTCTACTAACATCTTCATACAAATTACTTAAGAATAAAATCTGTACTGGGCATGGTGGCTGACGCCTATAATCCTAGCACACTGGGAGATCAAGGCAGGAGGATCATGAGCTCAGGGGTTGAAGACCAGTCTGAGCAAGAGCAAGACCCTGTCTCTACAATAAATAGAAAAAAATTAGCTGGGCATGGACTAAATACCTATAGTCCCAGCTACTTAGGAGGCTGAGGCAGGAGGATTGCTTGAACCCAAGAGTTTGAGGTTACAGTGAACTATGATGACACCACTGCACTCTAGTTGGGGTGACAGAATGAGACTCTTAGCTCAAAAATAAACAACAAAAAAAAAAGAAAAAAAAAACCAAAAAAAAAACAGAGTCCTACAAGTCCATGACTATGAATACATTTTCAAATTCTGGAGAATCCAAACATTCAAATTATTCCATTGATTCTGTATTTACAATAGGATCAATTTACAATTTAATTTTTTAATGTTATTAATGTGGAAATTAAAGTATACTTTTCTGTTGCTCTGGGTGGAATGCTGTGACATCACCCTAGTTCCTCAAACTCTTGGGCTCAAGAGATCCTCTTTGCCTCAGTCTCCCAAGTAGCAGGGATTAGAAGTGCCCACCACTATGCTTGGCTATTTATTTATTTATTTATTTTTTAGTAAAGACAGGGTCTCACTCTTATTCAGGCTGGTCTCAAACTCCTGAGCTCAAGAAATTCCCCCTCTCTTGCCTTGGCCTCCTAGAGTGCTAGGATTATAGGCATAAGCAGTGCCTGGCCCTTAATAATACTTTTTACTAAATTTTCATCCAACTTTCCAGGACAACTTTTATTTTTATAATGGTGACTTCCATTATGTTAATAGTCTTTAGGGATTTTATAAGTTCTTGTTTTCCAGCTACTTGAACCAATTTCACTCTTGTTTTAATCTGAAGCATTTCTTCTTCAACATATGAAGCATATCCAATTTCTTTGGAAGTTTTAGTAACTTTAGAATAAAAAAATGGATGAGTCTGCAAAGCTAGTCCTTCCAGGGGTTGACCAGAAACTATTTCTAGCTAATGTTTCTACTCTTCTATGTTGGCACTCACACACACACACACAAAAAAAAAAGCCCTGGGAGTTCAGCTCTTCAAACTCAGAGTCCTCTCACAGATACCACCATTCCTCACTGGTGGCCACCCTGGCCAATTCAGAAAGCGATCACTTTTACTAAGAGCTGTGCCAATTACACTGTGGTTTTCTTCGTGACATTATTCCCATAAACTTGGACTAACATGTATCTGATTTCACTTCCACTCTTGCCAACTTTAACAAGAAATTCACAAATGTTTGTTTCATTGGGCTAATTAAAGCTCCAACATTCTCTCAAGGGCACACAAATACAACAGTAATGAATGTCACTCATCAAGACACTGCCACACATTGATACAAACACAACTGTGAGTCACTGATATACCAAGGTTATGAAACATTACTGAGTTGCTTGTACAGGGCTGCCAACATAAGTGCAGGGTGGCAAATTTGCATACTTAATTGTCAGACTTCATAAGTATATGATTTTAAATTTTTATGTATAAAAGAGAGATGCTTTACAATAAATGCTAGGGGTAAAATCTTGTTTTGTCAGATGACACCTATGGCAGCAGCAAGGATACATGGCTTATAAGGTTGGTAAATTCTCATCTTATATAGCAGCAGTTCTCAAGCTGTGGGTCACAACCCACAGGAACTGTATTAAAGGGCCGTGACATTAGGAAGGTTGATAACCACTGTTATGTAGAATATAACAAAAGGTAATGTCTATGAGCAAAATTCAAAATTCTTTATGATAACTTCGTTGTAAAATAGGCTTTTCCTTTTTTTTTCCTTGAGAGACAAGTCTTTTATTACATGAACTTCTATCCATATGTCAAGAAAGGTGTACTATACATTTGATATATTATATATGAAGCATAGTAAGCATTTTGCATAAAGACACCAGAAAAAAATGCCAAAGGGATTATAATGAGACAAAGAGAAAAATGATCTATTCTGAGACATATATAGGTTTTTGTTTCTAGCCCTTATCTTAAACCTTGTTATTGTTATTAAAATTTAAGCCTCTTTAATTTTGTGAAGGCAAAAAATGGAAACCTAATAAAGACATGTATATGTAAAAATAAAAAAAAAAAATACGCTTTTCCCCACAACTGTAGGTGAATAGTGTTCAGGGCACATTTAAGGTAGTCTATACTAACTTATGATGTTCAGTAGCTTAGGTATAAAATATTTGACTTAAATATTTTTGACTTAAAATATTTTCAACTTAATAATAGATGCATTGAGACATAATTCCACAATTTAAGTCAAAGAACACCTGTATGGCTCATACTTTTGGAAGCTAGAAGATTAAGATCAAGGCTCAGGCAGATTTGGTGTCTGGTGATAGCCATTTTCCTCACAACCAGTCCTTCTAGCCTGGCAAGGTGGAAGGTGCAAAGCAGTTTCCTTTACAAGGACACTAATACCATTTATTAGGGCTCCACCCTCATCACCTAGTAACTTCCCTAAAGTCCCACCTCTTAATATTGTAACACTTTGGGGGTTCAACACACTGATTTGATGGGCACAAACATTCAGACTATAGCATCTGCCTAAGTAAGAAAAAATATTTGAGCCAATGGGATAGAATCTTTTCCTTTTCCATCATGGCCTCTGAAAGAGGGAAGCCAATAAACAGGGAAATAAGCTCCTACTTTTGAAGCAGCTGCTTTTGGGATAGAGGAAGCACTGAGAAGTAGATTTAATTTTGACAGGCAAGAGATGGGAAAGATGATAGAGATCAGAGCTGAGACAGAAGTTGTTGTGACTGGCATTTTATACAATAAATGAAGTCAACATTTCAATACCAATCCTCTTCATTCAGTTCTTCCCTAGATAGGAAAAGCAGAGACTCCGATACTGCTGAGCAGTGGTCCAAGAGACATCATTATCATCTCTTCTGCTGTATCTGTCCATAGGGCAGAGTTGTTCAGATTACAGGAATTGTCTACAGGGGCATGGAAACAAGTGCAGATGGTCCAAATGCAAGCAAGCAATCAAAGGGAAATTTATCCTGAGCTTACAATAGCAAGGGAGTCAGCCACTATCACTTGCAAGACTCAAAAAATGCAGAGGAGTGGGGAAGCTTTATAATGGAAGAAAGGGAAGCCTTAAGATGTGCCCTCATTGGAGGCTGTTGGCAGGGAGAAGCTGTAGGAGGATCGTTTAAAAGAAGCAGGGCATCCTAAGGAATTATTCAATGTTGTGTGCATATCTGGCTTTTTCTAGTTAGTGTTAAGTTGGAAGTAGAGACAAAAGGTGGGGGAGCTGTCTGTTATTAATCAAGTCCTGGTCACTTGACGTAGATTGGTACCAGGTTATTGTTTGGCTTCCTGGACTTGTTAGGACATACAGTAATCTGACTTCTTGGGCTGGTTACTGTATCTAGTAGGTTTGATTCCTGGGCTGGTTGCTGGAGGTTGTAGGTTAGCATTCTATTTGTATATACAGTCTGACCACTGTCTGTATAATTGGTGTCTCAGAAGGAAGAAGGAGACAGAAAATAAGAAAGGAACAAGGTGGCCAGGTGATTAAGGCAAAAAACTACTCTGCCAATACTGCAATAACCATATACAGATTTCCTTTGTCAAGCTTTTCTTTCCTTCTCAGTCACACATACCCACAGTTAAATAATCTCTTCTCTCCTGTTTATTTTTCAACTATTGAACTTAGGAAATATAACAGTCTGTCATCATGCTCCCCCCCCATACATCGCAAATTCCTTCATGTGTCATTTATTCTATGTAGCCTGTTCCTAACATTGCATCTGGATACAGTCTACTTTTGATAATCTTTGTTGAGCTCTGGGGTAGATTTACAAGGCTGTATGTGTTAGAATTCAGTACTTTATCTGAAATTATTCATCTAATATATCGATGACTACATTTTAGTCAAACATCCACAGGTATTATAGAACTCAAAACGGGAAATAAATAACATATTAGAAACCATGAAAGAAAATAAGCAGAACAAATGGAAAAAAGATACTGAGCCTGAAGAATGCGAGAGCTTCTCTATAAACTCCATGAGGCTGAAATTTTTACCAGTTACTTTCACTGTTGTATCCCCAATACTTTATCTAAAACGGTGCCTGGTACGTATCAAATTCTCAGCAGTGAATGAATGAGAGACCGCTCATTGGCATACAGAAGGGTACAGCTTCGCCTTAACAGAAGTCCCACTAAAATCAGAGTCAGGCGCAGGCGCAGGCTCGGGCTCAGGCTCCTCCCTCGGTGGGTGGGGCTGGGAAACAGCACCACACTAAGCCCTCCGGCCAGTCTGCGCGGCCACGCCTCCGCCGCCGTTGCGTGCAAGGGCTTCTGGGAGCCGAGCCTCTGGGTCTAGGGTAAGGGGCTCAGGTGGCCGCCATCTTGAGTGGGAACGGGGTCGCTACGGAGTGGCGGCCCCTGTGTTAGCCATAGCAGACGTCGCCGCTGGAGACTGGAAAGTCTGGGCACTGGAGCGTTATCACATTGATGGGTAAGTGGGAGTGACACATCCACGTTGAGAGAACCTGTGGTTTGGACCCTGTGGCAGCTACTAGTGTCTGGGGGAAGGGAAACTATTTTTATTTACCCCTTACTTTGCGAAGCGTTCAGGACCTGGCTTTGCCTGGTGGCGTTCATATTTCTCTTGGGGCGACAGCGACCGTGGGGGCGTGGCAGCCGGCCTTAGCCTTGCAGACCCGAAGGCGCGGAGAGTGCATCTGGCTCAGACTGCTAGGCTGTCCTCTAAGGAGTTAAGCAGCCGGTGTCATCCTCTCGCCGTTCTGCCTCACCGTTTCTTTGTAGTTCTTTTTGCTAAAGTGTCTTGCCAAACGTTGCCACACACTCCTGGTACGCAGCGGCTGTCGGTGTCCAACAGCTTAAGAGATTACACACTACCCAGGGAAGGGGCGGGTTCCTTCGTGGGGGCCTACTGGCCGCACCCTCCACCTCCGCCGGCTGCCCGCCTCCACCTGCATGCTGGTGCTTCCGAGTGCTCAGCCCCGACTCTGGCAAGCCGGAGTTCGACGATTCTAGCAGCTTTGTTCCAAAATGAACACGTAATAATGTTTCATCGGTGATGCTAAGAGATGAAAGGATTTGAAAGCCATGAAATGGCATGGTAATACTTCAAAAGAATTATGTCACTGGCAGTTACTCTGGAGTTTTTAGGTACATTAAAGTAAAAGACAAAAAAGACTGATGACTTGTCTGTCAATTACAACACTCAATATTGACATGTTATGTACGATCTTTTTTTTATAGGTAAGAAAAAACTATCCCTAAGACCTAGGTACTGCTTATTTGGTTATAGAGGCTTTAGTCCTCACTTTCTCCTTTATGCAGTCTTGTAATTTTGGTAATGAGGCACTCACACCCGTAGAGATAAAGGCTTTACTGTTATAAGAAATATTGTTAATAGGTAGGAAAGAAAAAAACAAACTACAGCTCAAATTCTAGTTATTTGCCCGATTTTAATGCAAGTTTTCTAAAATCTGGGTTTGTGGGTGGAAAAAGGAATTGTTCAGCATCTTTACAGTGTTTGAATAGCATTTCTTATATTTAAATTAATTTATGACACACCAGTCTTTGGTGTAAATTTATTTTCCAGTAAAGAAAACAATCTATGAGATAATGCACCTTCAGAGATAATTTTCCCTGGCCATAATGTTTTCTTAAAGAAAATGAAGTGAGGACGCAGAAAGTTAGTACTATAGAAGAAAAGGGATAAAGTGATATATAAGTTGTTTGAGCTACATTTCATTTGGTTAAAAAATTTATATTGAACTATTTTAATGTAGATGCCTGGATTCAAGATGTCTGATATATTGTCTAGTGTGTGTGTGGGGCACGGGAAGGAAGAAAATAATTAGAACTTCTATTTAACTTTTAAAACTATTCTATTTTTTAAAATTTTAATTTGTTTTGAATTTTTATAATAGAGTAATATATTAAGGTAGTATTAATAATACAAATATAATATTTAAGTTTTAGTAGCACTAAACACAGGCCAGTCAGTATACACTGAGGATGAGTGCACAAATGTATTTTATATACATATTTTATGTACATAATATACCCAAATATATTTTATGTATGTTTTGATGTGTGATCAAAAAAGTGTAGAGGCCAATTGCTTAGAAAATGCCACATATGTAGGTGATAAGAGGTATATTTCCATGAACATTTCATTTAACTAAAATATTTTATTATTGAACTTAATTCAGTAATTAATGTTGAGGCCCAGTTTGCTCTGTAATCAACTCTGATCTCTCTTTTCTTTTTCCCCAAGAGCCTAAGCTCTTAGTAATGAGATAGGATTTTTATGTATAATTAGAAAATAATGGTAAACATGATTATTAATAAAGTTATATCAGTTTCTAACAACTATTTGTAGGTGCACACGGTATTGCTGAAATCTATTAAATATTTTAAAGAGGGATTTTGGTCAATTATAAATGCATTTTAATTACCAGAATGTACAGGTGTTAACTTTATAGGCTAAGACTACCTATTAAATCATTCTGAAATCCTCAGCTCATTTCATTCTATGCTTAGCTTCTCTGCTAGTGAAATTTATCTCACTGTCTTTACCAGTGACCTAATTATCGAATCTAAGACCTTGTATGGTACTTGGCTTAGTGTAGGCACTTAGATTTGCTGGATGAATCAATGAATGAGTAAATTGAGTGTTTAGTGCTATTACAACTTAAATATTCCTTAGTATCTTTTGAACTCCCTTCTTTTCTAAGACTCTTATTTTTTTTCTGATTCTTCTACTTCTCTGATGTATTTTTTTCTCTTGCCTTTGTCCACTAAAATATGAATATCCTCAAGATTCTCTTTTGATTATCTTTGTTTTGTAGCTCTATAGGATATTAGGTAGTTGTACTCCTGTTCTGAGTTCTGATCCATATTTTTAGCCATCTATAAATCAGAGCTTCCCATGTGTATCCTAAATACTATAAATTTAACATGTTTAAAACTAAAATCCTTATACATCTATTAAAATGGCTACAATTAGCAACAACAAAAATCTTGACCATACTAAATAGAGACAGGATACAAAGCAGCTGGAACTCTAATTTGTTGCTCATGTGAGTGCAAGATGTTGCAGTCACTTGGGAAAGCAGTGACAGTTTCTAATAAAGTGAACATATCCGGTCTGAGGTATAACAGTAAAGTTCATGAACTTGTCATTATGCACTTACATTGACAGCACAAACATCTCCGTAAGGTTTCATAACCTGGTAGATTAGTGTCTCGTAACTGTGTGGCAGTGTCTTGCTTTTGTCAACCAAAAGTGGTGTTTGTTATTGTGGTTATGTTTCCATGTGCTATTGTGAGAATGTTGGAGCTTGAATTACAGTAATGAAACAAACATTTGTAAATTTCTTGTTAAACTTGGCAGGAGGATAAATGAAATCAAGACATGTTAGTCCAAGTTTGTGGGGCTAATGCTCTGAATAAAACAGTGGTGTACAAATGGATAAATGTTTTTCTGAGGCGAAAGAAAGCATCACTGATGAAGAGAGGTCAGAGAGGCCAGTAACGAGCAGAACTGATGAAAACATTGCACAAATTTGTTGAATTGTGTGTCACAGTCATTGGCTGACTGTGAGAAGCATAGCAGACCAAGTAAACATCAGTAGAGAAACAATTAGGAAAATATTAACTGAAAATCTTGACATGAGAGAGGTGTGCCTTTTGCATAATGACAATGAACCAGTTTATATGGCATTCTGTGAGGTAGTTTTTAGCCAGTAAACAAATAATTGTATTGGAACACCCTCCCCCTCATCTGACCCCCAATGACGTTTTCTTTAACTGAAGATAAAAGGAAATATTGAAAGGGAGACAGTTTGATGACATTCAGGACATCAAGGATGATACAACAGCAGCTGTGATGATCATTATAGAAAAAGATTTCCAAAAATGCTTTAGAGGATGGAGTAGGTGCTGGTATTGGTGCATAGCTTGTCAAGGGGCCGTACTTTGAAGGTGACCACAGTGATAGTCTGCCATGAGGTATGACTAGCAGTTTTTTTATGATGAGTTCGTGAACTTAATTGTCAGACCTCTTACCATATTATCTATCAGACCTACTTCTAGATACTTACCTCAGAGAAATGAACACTTACGTTTTCGCAAAATCCTATATAGATATGTACATAAATATTTCTGGCAAATTTGTTTATAACCACCCAAAACTGAAGACAACCCAAATATTTTTCAACTGGATGAACAGGGGTATTCCCATACAGTGGAATACAACTCAGCAATATGAGACAAGCTATTGATAGATGTCAACAATGTGGATAATTCTCAAATACTGTGTTATATGAAAGAAGCCAGATTCAAAAGACTACAGTATGATTCCATTTATGTGAAATTCAACAAAAGGCAGAACTGTAGGAATGGGGAACATATCGGTGGTTGCCATGTGTTAAAGATAGGGGCTGCCAGTAGGAGAAGCACAAAGGGGTTTTCTGGACATGAAGGAGAAGTTGTATGTCTTGATTGTGGTGGTTGCATTTGTTAAATTTATAGAACTATTTACTAAAAGTGTGATTGTTTGAATGTAAATTAAGAAATAAACTTAACTGAATTCACCATTCTTTCAGAAACAAGTCAGCAAGCTAACAGTACAATCACTGCTCTCATCCTCCATCTGTGTTACCTGTCTTGAGTATTCATCATACTACTGCAATAGCTTAAATTAAGCTAAAAGTCAGGGAGTTACCCTACCTCCCCTTTCTTCCTATCATATATCTTTTACATTCATTTGACCTCTAATTCTTATTGAATTATCTTCAGAAATGTTTCTGGAATCCATCCGGTCTTCCAGTGTAGCTACTTATTTAGTTCAAGTCTTCATGATCTCTCTTATTACTCAGTAGACAATTTGAAACAAGTTTATCCTTCATTTCTTTAATTCTGTTCCTCAGGATTAAGCCCAGATTTCTGAAATGGGTTATAGGAACCATATGTGTTCTTACCCTATCTTTATAGCTTTATTTCCTGTCCCTCTTGTTCAGGTGCACTGAATTTCTCACTATTCTTTGGTTATGCCAGACTTCTTAAAAAAAACTCTGCATATACAGTAGAATCTCTGTAAGTCGACCACCCAAGGGACTGTAACAAACTGGTTAATATATAGAGGTGGTCAACATAAGGAACTAGGCCTATTGTACTGATACATACATGTAGTGTGTGGCCAGAGTATGAAAATTAGGTTAACTTTAGGTGGTCGGTGTAAGCAGATGGTCAACTATGAAGTCTCTACTGTTTTTCCACTGCTTGAAATGATTGTTTCTTCCCATTTCTCTTTCCATCCTCTTCCTGGCAAATTCCTTCTTATCCTTTAAGATAAAATAACTATGAAGTTTGTAGGGCTCTCTAAGGCCCAGGTACTCAGTTAGTTGCCGTATCTTCTATGCTGTCACAGGACTTACTGAGTATGTTTTATTGTATTTTACTGTTTACAATGAAATTTGGCAATTCATTAATTTATTTCTCCTAAATCAGACATGGCAGATAGATACAACTTTTTGTGTTTACTTCATAAGTTACTTGATCACAGCATTGTCTCTAGTTATGGTTATGTCCTCCGAATTTATTAGACTAACATACTAGATACTGATTATCTCTCATGTTAAATTCCAATGGAAACTTTTCTTTAGACTTATTGTTTTTTCTTGATACATAATTATACATTTTAATATCACTGCTTTAGTATTCATATTCGTATCAAATAATATAAAATACCCATGCTGTTATATTATTTAAAAGTTTATTATTTACTTTCTAAAAGTAAAACTAAAGGCTGGGTGTGGTGGCTCACGCCTGTAATCCCAGCACTCTGGGAAGCTGAGGCAGCAGATTGCTTGAGCTAACAGGTTCAAGACCAGCCTGAGCTAGAGCTAGCCCTCATTTCTAAAAATAACCGGATATTGTGGCAGGTGTCTGTAGTCTGAGCTACTTTGGAGGCTGAGGCAAGAGAATCACTTGAGCCTATGAGTTTCAGGTTGCTGTGAGCTGTGATGCTACAGCACTCTACCTAGGGCAACAACTTGAGGCTCTGTCTCAAAAAAAAAAAAAAAATAAATTAAATAAAAGTAATACATGTATTTCAAATATAAAATTTTATATTTATATACAGTAGTTTATATATACTTAAAATATTTGCATAAATGTTAATGTTTTAAAGTATATTTGTAATAGAACTATCTAAAAATAAAGTATACATGTATTTTAATATTTGAAGATAACTTATAACAGACTACTGAAAACTGTATTGCAGTCATAATTGAAGCCATGATCCTTGTGGCATAGTTCTAAAGACAGTACTTTAAATGAAAGAAGCCAGACCCAAACGAATATTTGAGGTTTATTTATTGAAGCCTAGTACCATATTTAAAAATGGGAGACTTTAAAAGATCTTAAAAATAAGATACTTCTCTGCTGGTTGTTTCCTGATTGACAGTGATTATAAGATACTTCAGAAAGGTTAAAATATTGTAGGTGGGGAGAGGGTGGGGAAGGTTGGTGTGCCTTAGAATCAGTAAAATAGGGTAATAACTTTGAATTTAACCAGAAATATTCATTTAATATATTATTTCTAAAATATTTGGTCATTTTGCTCTAATCTTGATATGAGAGTTGTTTCTAGAAATGTAATTAAGACTTATCATCTTCCTATCTATAGTATCCAGCAGTTAGTCTTTGTACATAATTTTCAGAATGCGTTTTATTGGTCTGTTTAATCAGTGAAGCTGAATTTAGTTGTCCTATAGTAAATGTCTTGCATTGTTTTGAGAGTTATCAGTCTGTTTTCTTCTCTCCTTCCCTTAAGATGCCATGGCAAGTCTAGGGAAGGATAACTATAGAATGAAAAGTTATAAGAATAAAGCCCTGAATCCTCAAGAGATGCGTAGACGCAGAGAAGAAGAAGGAATACAGCTTCGAAAACAAAAAAGGGAAGAACAGGTAGGTGTTTTTAAGTATTTAATTTTGTTTAACCAAAAAAAAAAAAAGTGTATAGGGATCTTAGATGTTTAATAATTATTGCTAATTTTTAGATAATTATAAGTGGAAAATTAGGAAATTGAACATAGCTAAATCTATTCTTTATTAAGTTTCACGTATAATAATTGCAGAGTCATGAATCTGAATCCTTTGCTATTCTTAGTCACTGAGAAGAGTGGTTTTTCTGTTTTATTAATAAATCTTTAATGTAATCATAGTTGTACCTCAGAGCAAAGACATTTTTATTCTTGAATCTGCTTAGATTGCTTCCATTTGTCATTGTAAAATTTGCCTCCTAAAAGAACATGAATTATATTTATTTGCTGTTTTACAGTTTTCATAGCTATTGCCCCTAAGTTAATAATAGTCATTTTCCAGTGCTACTCATACTGTTCCTCCTATAGTCAGCCAGATCTTTTAGCCTTCCCTGTTTATACATTGAATATGCGACATGAAGAATAGAAAATCATTTAAGAGTATATCTCAATGTTTTCTATTCCAAGATATCCCTGAATTTAGAAATATTTATAAATAGGAGGGTTTGATCCTCACATATACAAATTAAAACTGATGTGTGAAAAGGACTAGAAACAAAGCAAGTAGAAAAGGATCTGCTTTAGAAATCTAATTATGACTTGTCATCTTCCTACCTATAGTATCCAGCACAGTCCTTAGTCTAGTTACTCTAGTATAATAGATACTGAAAACAAATCTTGTAGCATAATTAGAAGGAGAAGTGTGTACAGATTGAAGAAAAGCAGTATTTATTTAGCTATTAAAAACAATATTATCTGATGTTTTTCCTTAAATTTTGATTTAGGAAATATGTAGTCATCCTTTGGTATCCATGGGGAGAATGGTCCCAGGACCCCGAGCTTACCAAATTTAGTATATTTGGTTATCAAAATTTGCTGATGCTCAAGTCCCTTCTATAAAATGGCTAGTATTTGCATATGACTTGCACACATTCTCCTGTATAATTTAAATTATCTCTAGATTATTTATAATACTTAATACAGGATAAATGCTGTGTAGGTGAGTTGTTATACTATATTGTGTTTTTATTTGTTTTTTAAATTGTTTATATTTAAAATAAAGAAGGCCTTAGAGTGTTTCTCAGGCTGGCCTCAAACTCCTGGGCTCAAGTGATCCTCCCATCCCAGTCTGCCAAGTAATTGAGCCTATAAGGCTTGTGCTACCATGCTTGGCTTACTATTTTTTATTGTTTTTATACCTCAAATATTTTATGATCTGAGGTTGGTTGAATCTTGAGATACAGAACCGACAGATAAAGAGATTTAGCTATACCTATAATCTCGATTAGTGACCTTACCTCATCTCCTTGCTCTTTTTTTCATTTCATTTTTATCTATTCCTGAGATAATAAGCATAGGACTGTCTTTCTTGAGGATTCTTTTCTATCCTTTGCTAAACAGATCTATTTAATACTAACTCTTAATATACCATGTTCGCTCTCCTATATAACAGATTTGCTTTTTAATTAAGATTTTCTTAGAAAAATTTTTAGACCTCTCATAATCTGGTATGGGAATATATGCATTTTCAAATGCTGTAAAATGTAAATAAATGTGTGTTCTACCGATGGGTTGGCCATTGTTAAAAGACATGGGATTGAAAATGATTCGAAGGAGTCTGTGCAGGGCAAAAGCTAACCTAGCCTGGAAAGTTTGACTTTTCATAAATAGTTTAGATCTGCCTGGAATAATGATTGGGAAGTACTAAAATATTCAGAATTTTAAATTATAAAATTACTACTTTCTTTTGTAAATGGAATTTTATGGCAATTGTATGTTTTATGGATTGGCTTAATGTGTAAACTGATTTCTCTTTTTTGCAGTTGTTCAAACGCAGAAATGTCTCTTTACCCAGAAATGATGAGTCTATGCTAGAAAGTCCTATACAGGATCCAGATATCAGTTCCACTGTACCCATTCCAGAGGTACATTTCACAAAAATGGTTTTCAAATTATACCTCAACAATATTTTATTGATATTATATACACCAAATATTATTCATACAAAATATTTACATGTTAATTATGTTTTCTTTTGTTTTAGGAAGAAGTCATTACTACAGATATGGTTCAGATGATTTTTTCTAATAATGCTGATCAACAGCTAACAGCAACACAGAAATTTAGAAAGCTGCTTTCTAAAGGCAAGAATTCTTTTCAGTGTGCTTATTTATATTATTATGAGATTTTGAGCTTTATTTTATTAGGTATTTTTTATTTTAAGATGCCTTTCTTTGCCAAACACAGTAGGTATTATTTTCACTTTAAAAATATATTTTAAAGTAACATCCGTTTTTGTTCATTGTGTTATCAAAGTAACATATTGATTGAAGAAAATTTGTAAATATAGGAGAATTTAAAGAAGCAAATATGAAAATCATTAATTTTGCTGCCAAGAAATAAAGTTTGAGATGCATGTTTTTAAATTCTTATAGAAATATTTTTTCCGACATGAGCCTTCTAAATGGCACCATAACATTATAGAGTATGGATACAAAATAATGATTCAATTTAGCATTTCATTTTTTCTATCATAAGCAATGTTGAGACAATTATATAATCTAAAACTTCCTTAAAGTACTCACACAGATGAAAAAGTGGGTCAAAGAGAATAAACTATTAATTTACACTCCTGTCTTCAGTTTGTATAAGTATTTATTTCATTATATTTTTACTAACACTCACAATTATCTTTAAGAAACAAATAAATGCTCATGTAATAGTAGCTCATTATATGGCTTAGGGTTTTTTTTTTGTTTTTGTAATTAAGTTGAATATTTTTTCTTATTTATTGACTGAATCTTGTACTTCATATATGGAGTTTATGTAATTAGTAATTCTAAGTATATGGAATTGCATATATGAACTGCTGAGATTTTCACAATGCCCTTGGCTCAGCTGCCTTATCTTCCTAAGAGACAGAATAATTTAGAAGCTTAAGAAGATTGAAGGAAATCTGGTCATCATGTCAGCATAAATTATAAGGCTATTATCTTTGCTTTCTTTTTGTAGATCGTGTGTATATAATAAATACATAACTTTTGTTTTCAATTCTTTACATCCCAAGCTAAAGTAGCATAGCAGTGGTAAGAGATCTTTATATAATTAAGAATGGCTTCTCGCTTCCTAATCAAATCTCACAGTTTCTGATTTTTGTAATTGGGGTTATTTTCTGGTTCAAATTAATATTTTAAATTGTTTTCTACATTGTTGTATTCTCTTTCATGATTTTTTTTTTTTTTTTTGACATGTATTTCAAAACCAGTTAACCTATTTAATTCGTGTGAGAATTTGGCAGGAGTGTTTTTATATCACAACTTCCTCATTATTTAATGCTTTATTTTGATTAATCTTTTGTTAAAGTAGAGTATTGTTTGAAGGATTCCCTTCTCCCAATGAAAATTGCATTGAAACAATTTCCTTTAAGACTTCACCTGTCCAAATAATATACATCTGACCAATGACGGGTAAGACTCCCAAAGCTGGGACAACCTAAGACAGGATATGGAGAGGCTGCACGGTGGATTACATTCATAGTACCCAAAGACGGGTAAGATCACTCTGCGTTCAGTCAACGTAAGACAGGGACCAAACCATTGATGTTTGTATCCCCATGA
>CAUYPK010091909.1:0-15650 GCA_963574355.1 Loris lydekkerianus | reverse complement strand
TCATCTTTTTTGGCACTACAGTGAATGGAATAGAGTCCTTAACTGTTTTTTCAGCTTGACTATTGTTGGTATATATAAAGGCTACCAATTTATGAATGTTGATTTTGTAACCTGAGATGCTGCTGTATTCCTTGATCACTTTTAAGAGTTTTGTGGTAGAATCCCTGGTGTTTTCCAGATACACAATCATATCATCTGCAAAGAGTGAAAGTTTGATCTCTTCTGACCTTATATGGATACCCTTGATCGCCTTTTCTTCCCTAATTGCAATGGCTAAAACTTCTATTACAATGTTAAAAAGCAGTGGAGACAATAGGCAACCTTGCCTGGTTCCTAATATGAGTGAAAATGATTTCAATTTAACTTCATTCAATAGGATATTGGCTGTCAGTTTGCTATAGATGGCCTCTATCAGTTTAAGAAATGTCCCTTCTATACCAATTTCCTTAAGTGTTCTGATCATGAAGGGATGCTGGATACACACATGTATTTATATGGCTCTTTCATCCAGGGATTATTTCCTGAACCAAACCCAGTGATGTTGTGTTGGGAGAGAGTTAGAAGACTTGTGTTTGCCTCATTCTTCGCCTTATGTGAGCTGTGACACCAAGTAGCTAACCTTCCTCAGCCTCAGTTTTCTTATGTGAGTAATAGGAGCTTATGAGAATTAAATTGGATGGTAGAGTTCAAAGGGATTTATGAGCTAAGTGCTTCACAAACAACAAATAGAACATTTTAGTCAGAAAGCTCCTCAGAGATGATATATCCTATTTTTTTCACTTTATAAATAAGAAACATGATAATAAACAATGATCTTTGAGGACTAAGGCTGCCAGACTTACCTTCAACAATTATGAGAGAGGTCTGAACCAATTTATTTCCTAGGCACAGAAGGTGCAATATCTAGGGCTCAAAATTTTTTCAAAGCTCATTTTTAATGATTTTTTAGTATCAGGAGGAAATAAAAATAAGCTTTAGGTCAAATAAAATATTTTAATATATAATATTAATATGTTTATCCTTATACCACTGCAGTTGTAAAATAAAATTTTAATACTGTTTATGGGGGGAGGATCTCACAAAAGCAAAAGTGCCTGGGGCCTATGAAAGTCCTATGGCAGTCTTGAGAAAAGTACCAAGTAATGAAAATACTTTTAATTCCAAAGGAAATATTTCACTGATTTGAATTAAATATTGCTCTGCATTTCTGAAGCCACAGTTGAGTCCCTGGGTGTTCTCCTCAATGTGCTGCAATCTTTCCAGAGTTTTATCTATTTACACCATTTCGTCTGTCTACGCCATCTTTTCCACTTGGCAAACACTCTAGCGTCACCAACCTCTGTGATTTTGTGGAGTTACACCATAGCTCTTGGTCTCTTGGGTTCAGCTATTTTATCACCCTGTGTCTCATGTTTCAATTACTCATTCCATCAACCAGCAATATCCAAAATTTGCAGAGTGCCTCTCCCTGTGTGAGGCATTAAGCTTAGTGGTAAAGAGCAAGGACCCTCATCTTGACTTTGAAACTTTGTTTTGCCAAGAATTAGCTGTGTGTTATCTGCCTAGTTTGTTAACATCTGTCCCTTTTTTTCTTTGTCTATAAAATGGGAATAATGATACTGTTTACTCCTCAGGATTCTTGTGGAGATTATTTGAATGCACACTCACGCACAGGCATACTGCAGAGAACACAGCACTAGGTAAGGACGAATGTTGTGGTTATTGATTGTCATTGATATTATTATTGTGTGTCAACTGCTAGACCCTAAAGATATTACACAAAGAGCATTGTAAAGAGCTCACAGTCTAATGAGAAATAAGTATGCAAAGAAGATGAATTAAAATATCTTTCTAAGGTTTTTGGGAACCCAGACTGTCCCTACCTGGGGGTAGCTGGGAAAGGCATTTTAATAGGATGTGATGATGGATCTTTAAGTGGGTAGGGGTTCTTTAGGCTTATGAATGGGTGGGCTTTTTAGGAAGCGTTTGCACCCTTAAATAACCCAGAAATGACAAGTTATGTTTGGAGATTGCTGGGATTAGTGGGGCTAGACATAAGCTTCTTCTGGGAGAGGAATGAGAGATAAGATGAAAGAGAGACCACTGAACCATGCTCAGGAATTTGACCCTTTCCCTACAAGCTTTTGGGAACAGAAGAATAATTCACTTAAATGTGCACTACAGGAAGATCCCAGTGCGGCAGGGTGGAAGGGGGGCAGTAACTAAAGTGGGTTCTGCTCTCAGTCAAGTGGCTCCATCTGCTTAGTCCAATTTTAATAAGAATGCTATTGGGTCAGTTTAGTGAAAATTGCCCACCCTTGGTGTCTGTCAGTAAACTCTGGTGATCCTGGGTTTAGAGGGCTAGGGCTAGACCTGAGGCAGAGGGATGTGGAAAGGAGATGATGAGGCCAGACTGGCTAGGCTTGGTGCACAGTGGTTGGAGGAAGAAGGGTGTGGGAAAAATTGAGGAGGATTCATTCCTGTTTCTTAGCCTGGCTGGCATTATTGATGGTGACGACAGGAGTGAAGATGGAAAAAAAGAGGAGGAATTTGCAGTGTCTCTGGAATAAATGTGGAAACTAGGTCTGGAGTTCATCAGAGAGACCTATGCTGGGGATAGTGGTTTGAAGTGGTCATCAAGCTTGTAGATAATAGCAGAATCCATAGGAACAGCTGAGTACACCCAGGTGTGGGGACCTGAACCAGAAAAGTGAAGAGCACAGTGATTCAAACCACATGCATTCCCTCCTCCTTACTAGTTTGTGAGTTCATCATAGACTAGAGTTGTGTCTTCCGCATTTTTTCCCCACAGTGCACTGATCATTGCATTGACTCAAGGTCCAGCCTCTCAGAATCTGGAAACATGCTGCTCACAAAGGAATGACCAATTTAGACACCCTGCCAGGAAGCCTCACTGGTCTCTACAGAGTTGGTCTGCCAAGCTGAAGAGCTTGTCCTCAGAGACTTTGAGCTATATGTAAAAAGACAGCCCGCTGGGCATTGCCCAGCAGTGGAGTTTGTGCTATTGTGTTGGACACAGTTGAGTGGGCACCATAGATCTCTCACCAGCAGGGGTTCAAACGTGAACAGTGTGATGAAGTTGAAAGATTTGATGCCATAGTATCGATAATACTTAATTCCTTACGGTCTGCCTTTCCACCAGAAAGTTGGCTTAATGTTAGCTTAGTGTTCTGCAACAAAGGCACCAGTGTTCTATGATATAAATATAAATTAGAGTAAATTGGAAGAAAAGTTACAAGTAGAAGAGTAGGTGTGTGTTCATGATCCTCCAAGGTTCCTTATCCCCCAGAAAAGGGTACCCAGCTCAGGCTGACCATAAGAAGAGTTTTGGCAGAGGGAGAGCCCTCCACATCTACACTGTTCTGCATGTTGGTAAGGATGGCAACCGTGTGAAGCAGCTTCTTGGTGCACAAGTGACCCCTTAAAAGGTAGGGCCTCCACGTGCACAAGTGGCCCCTTAGAAAGGTAGGGCCTCCAGAGCCCTGTGGCTGTTTTGTTTTGGTCCCTGTCCCAGTGATCTATCTTTCTTTCCTAAGTGTCTGAAAGAGGAGGAGGTGAGCCTTCAGGGTGACCCTCCTCACTTGGGTATCCCTAACACTCACAACAGTGTCCAGTGCATAGTAAGTCGTCAAGAAGTCATCATCAAGTCCAGATGTGGAGAAAGGGGAACACTTCTACACTGCTGGTGGGACTGCAAACTAATACAGCCTCTTTGGAAATAAATATGGAGAATCCTCAAAGAACCCAAATTAGACCTCCCATAATCCCATTACTAGGCATCTACCCAGAAGGAAAAAAAAATCATTCTATCATGCAGACATTTGCACTAGATTGTTTATCATAGCTCAGTTTGCAATCACCAAGATATGGAAACAACCTAAATGCCCATGACCCAGGAATGGATTAACAAACAAATATTCCATGGTAGATATATACCATGGAATACTATTCAACCATAAAAAGATGATAACTTTATATCTTTTATGTTAACATGGACGGAGTCGAAACACATTCTGCTTGGTAAAGTATTACAAGAATGGAAAACCAAATATCAATGTACTTAATACTAATAGGAAGCCACTAGATGATCTAACATATGTCCACATAGGAGAAAAACTCAATTCAACTCAACTTGGAAGGGAGGAGGAACAAGGGAGTGGGGAGAAGAAGGGGGTTGGTGTGATCCCACTTAATGGGCACAATGTTAGGGTATATGGCACACCTTTTGGGTGTGGGACACAACTACAAGAAGGATTCTATCTAACAAATGCAAATACTGTAACCTAGTTGTTTGCATCCTTACATTGACCTGAAATAATAATAACAAAAAAAGTAGTCTTTGAATAAATAATATGCTGGAGGGTCTAGCAAAGGCCCTGGCACACAGCAGGTGCTCAAGAAGGAGAATTTCCTTATGTTTTTCAGATGTGTACAAGACTCATGCTAATTTCAAACCACATTCCTCTTGCCCTCTTCCCCACTCAGACACCCTAGTGGAGCCTGCTGCTCCTTGGGTGCCCTAAATATACTGAATTTCTTTCTCCTTTTTTTCTCCAATTACATTTATTGGCTCCTGGGTTCTAGCCCTTTAACCTTCTGTTTTCTGGTGGACAATAGTACTTTACAACAACCTAAGGAGATAGAGACAGCTGCCAATCTTTTCCAGCTAAGAAAACTGAGACTTCCAGGGGTCAGCATCCTGCTCCAAACCCCAGGGATGACAAGTCGTAATATGGAAACACCAAACCTTTTGACTTCAAGTCCATGGCTCTGCAGCTGCCTTCTGTGGGAACTATGTGATCCTTTAATAGCTACCTTTCAGCAGATCCTTGGGAGGGGATAATAAATGATCATTTGGACACACTTCTGGAAAAGCCTTCCACAGGCTACCTAGGGTGGAATACTGGAAATTAGTACAAAGGATAATCTTGCTCAAGAGAGCTGGACTTTGAACATGAGCTCACACACTTAGCTCATGTGTGACCTTGGGCAAATCTCTGCACTCTTTGTAGGCCTGTAGTTTTTATTTCTGCAAAATGGGAATAATAATACCTGAACTTCCTACTTCATAGAATTGTTGAAAGAATTAAATGCACAATGTGGGGTGGAAAAGCTTAGAGAATTGCAAAGTTGTCCAAGGTATAAGGGGTCTGTCTTTTTCCATTATAAAAATGGTTGGTAATAAAAGAGTGTTATTCATCATCTCTAACTGAGTCATAGTATCCACTATGTATTTGTTTTGATTCTAAATTGATTTTTTTTCTAAGAGGTATTATGTACATTTGAACTGTACTTCATAAACTTTTTTTAATCATACAGACTAAATTTTTAGTAGTCCACTCTAGCAGAAATAACTCATTTTCATTGTCATCACTTCAACACATAAAGCTTTGAGGGATAGAGCTGATATTTGCCAAGGTATCCTTTGGTCCAAGAATCTCACCAATTGGTTCCTTGTGCCAATATAAATGAGGAAAAGGACAAGGTTCTTGGATCTGCAACGTCTGAACTATCTCCTGCCAAGTGGTAGGGACAATTTTAGTGCTGCTGAGAATCTGACTGCTGTTTCCGCCCACTCCCGCCTTCCTCCTTCCTCCTGTCCTTGAGCACGCAGATGCTGCCTGCCTTCTGCTCTCTCCTTCACCAATTTCTTGCATTTCCATGTGTCCTTGCACCCGCTTGCCTTGCTCCAGATTCTCATTACTGAGTTTTCCTTCTTGCCCTTCCCCACCCCAACATGCACCACTATACTCTGCTTGGTTTCTCCAACAGACCTGGGCTGTGCCTTTCCTCACCCTGTGAGCACACTCGGCTGCATCCTGGGCAGCAGGAAGGATTCAGTCTTCCCTTCAATACTCATGATGCCAGTGATAAGGATCCTTTCCAATGGGATTAGTGTCTTTCCTTCTCTTTCCTTCTCTCTTCTGGGTTACTGCATCCTTCTATTAACTGTGCACCTGCCTCCACCTCTGCGCACTCCATCCACTCATTCATTCTACTGCTCTCAGAGTGAAATTTCCAAATTTTAAATCTGACTTAAATCTGACCATGTCACTTCTAGAATGCCCTCGTAACTCTAGATAAAATCCATATTCCTCAGCTTCACATTCAAGATCACCTAGTATTTGGCTCTTACTTACTGCTCCAAACTTACACATTCCTAGTTACTCCTGTAGCACAGGCTTCACACAAACCTTTGATGGCATTGCTAGTGAGTGAATGAATGAATGAATAAATGCATGGTGGATGCTTGGCATGGGAGGTACTGTGATACAATGGAAAGAGTATGGATTTGGAGATAGATCTTTATTAAGGCCTCAGCCACTTATTCACTGATATTGAGCAATTAACCTCTTCTAGCCCAGTATTCTCTGTATATAATAGTAAATTTTATACCTTTCCTGAAAGATTGGACAAGGAGATAAAACTTTAGGGGCATTAAAAAAAAACTCAATAATCAGAAAATTAATGTAATAGTTTTGAAAAATAAAAATTAATGCAAAAAGTCCATGATGAACAAAATTTCAAAATTCTAAGTGTAGACAGTCCCTGATTCTGCTCTTACCAAACTCACTTTACTGGCTTCACCCTGCCCTTCTCATAAGCTTCCTGTTAGGATTAAATGAAGGGATACTGACCACCAAGCGTAGTGCCTGGTCTTTCCCACTGACTGGACTTTTTTCTATGGCAGTGGCACCAAGAGTGACTCCTGGGTCAGTGTCACTTTATAAATTATAGTTGCTCTGCAGTGTACAAAAGTTCAAAGTATGTAACCAGACAGACTATTGAAAAAAATAAAAAAGAAATTTGAAGTGTTTATATATTTTTACAGAGTGAGTTCGTGTCTGTTTAGTCTTTTTACAAATTTGGCCTTTTATTTTGCATGTCTTCTGTTATTTCCTTTTGCCCTTTATTTTAAGCAACTTTTTTAGTATGTTAGTTAATGAAAGTTTTGGTGAGCAAGAGATTGGAAATAATTTTACAAGCATGTTCCTCATCACAGATGGTTTAAGAAACACTGCTTTCAAGTTCAAGGCAGCATAAAAGCTCTGTGGTTTTCTAGGACTGCTTTCATTTGTTCCTATCTGAAAAGTACTGAACTGTGGGAGGATGTGGGCTGGACAACGCTGACTCCAAAGAGCCCAGCATCATTGTATTCTGTCTCCACAGTGCCTCCCACTGTTGGGAGTGCTGCAGCCCTGTGTGGGTGCCTCAGCAGGCCCACTAGGGATCCATTTCTACCCCACATCTCCAACTTGTGGTTTGGTTTTATTTTTTCTCTTTGTTGCTCACTTGCTGCTGCATTCATATGGACAATGTATCCATTCATTCATTCAGTAAATATTTACTGAACTTCTGCTATGGGCAGGGCATGTTCACAGCAATGATGAATGAATTAAACATGGTGCCTACCCCTACGGAGTTTACAGTCCAGTGGAACAGCCAGAATCAATGATTAAGCAAACGGATAAATGTCTCCATTGCAAACTGGTGAGGTATTATCAAAACTAAACAAAATGCTCTGATATAGAATAAGAGAATAAGGTTTATTTATTTATTTATTGTAGAGACAGAGTCTCACTTTACCGCCCTCGGTGAAGTGCCGTGACGTCACAGGACTCACCGCAACCTCCAGCTCTTGGGCTTCCGCAATTCTCCTGCCTCAGCCTCCCGAGCAGCTGGGACTACAGGCGCCCGCCCCGACGCCCGGCTATTTTTTGGTTGCAGTTCGGCCAGGGCTGGGTTTGAACCTTCCACCCTCGGTATATGGGGCCGGCGCCCTACTCACTGAGCCACAGGTGCCACCCAATGAGGTTTATTTAAATAGGGAGTTCAGGGAAGCCATCTCTGAGCCCTGATCAGGCAAATAGCAAAGGAGAAACCTTAATATGCAGAAGGAATGAAACTTGTTAAAGCCCTGGAAAAGAAAGAGCCTGCTGTGTGTGCTGCTGGACCGCGAAGGAAAGCAGTGTCATCGGACAGAGAGGGACACCTCACACAAGGTTGGCGTGCCACATCGTGCAGTCTGTAGGTCACGGCGAGCTGTTTGCACCCACTTTAAAATGTGTACCCTGTCTTTGAATTGCCTATTATTCAAGATCCTCATTATTATTAACACAAGGCAGCTCACCCAGCTAAGCCACCTTTAGCTGCTATGGTGGACACTCTTTTCATTTGTGTCCCTCATTTTTACCACTGACCTCCTGACTGCTTCTCCCACGCGGTGGGATATTTCTGTTCAGGCTCTGGTCTCTATCCCTGGGGAACCCAGGCTGAGCAGTCTTGGTCTTCTTGGATTAGTGACTGGTCAAGGGAAGAACACGGGGCACAAGCTGAACTCATCAGTTTCCCTGAGGTTTGTTCTAACTGGAACCACTGAGAAAGATTTCCTTCCTTTTGTGACTGGACTCCAAACCTCCTGAGGCCACTTTCTCTGCCTCATGGAGAATACTTTTGTGCACAAAGAGAGTAAAGTAAACAAGCTGGCTGGTATCAAGCCTAGATAGATGAAGGCTGGGATAATGTGTTCAGGCCCAGCTAGGCTGCCCTGCCTCCTCGCATTGCCCCAGAAGCGTTCTAATAATCTTTGTTCCTAATTGTTTTGCTTAACTTAGTTTGAGTTCAGGTTTTAGGACTTGTAACTAAAAACATATTAAAAATGCAGCTTCCCAGGCATCTTACCCCGTCCAGGGCTCACCCTTTCCCATGTGCCCACATTGCCCAGGACTTCATCTTCCCCAAACATATTTTAAATATGATGAGAGCAAGTTCACGTTTCTCACACCAGATTTGCAAGTAACTTTCTGTCATTGGGAAGCTGAGTTTGACCCTCTCTCAATTTTTTAAAATGTCCTTACTTAAAGCATCAGGTGAGGAAGTAAATCAGTGTTCTCCACAGATTCTATGAGGTCCCTAAGACAGGACATGTATGTCATTTCTTTCCAGATATGTAAGTCATGTGTGTGCACATGTACTCATTTTTACATGCATTCTTATGAACATGCAGGGCAATTTCAGTTGTTGCTTTAATGATCAAATGAAAGAAATACCATTTCTCCCAATATTTTATAAGGGAAAGGCCTTTTCTCAGGGTCTTGGTCAGTTGAGAGTTTTTTAAAACCATCTGGAGGATGATTTCCTTTCTTCATAATGATTTGTTTGTGCTATTTTTCAAGCTCAACTGTAGTAGGGGAAAAATATCCTCTAGAAATCAAGCCAAAAATTGGTGTGAATTCTGACAGCAGGCTCCAAAATGCCAAGTGGGAGAGAGAGAAAAGAAATCACTGACTTTTTCCAAAGCCATCCAGCCATCCGTCCTTCAGCAGATATCCATGCTGATGCATCTAAGGCTCTCTGTAGCTGTCATGGGTCAGCAGGAGCTGTGGGTCCCAGTGGCTGCGTGTCATCACGTACCCACTATGCATCTATTTCTACCATTGTGAGGCTGGTGACCTTTAGGATTTGCTGCACAATCCAGATGTTCAAGCTGGCTTGTAAATCCCCGGAGGACTAACTATCCAAGTTTTACAGAGGTGCACATAGATATTTTAAACTGTGAGTGTTAAAGTTAATTTGGAAGGTGGCTTGTGGACATCTTGGAAGGAATCATCTACTGCTGGAAATTGGGTTTTTCTGTGGCTTACTCTACTTTTAGATCTATTCTGTTAATCATAGATCTGTAGTTTATTCCTCATAAGGGCAGCCTTATAACTATGAAGGCGTACCCACTTTAAGAAAACCATTTCTACAAAATATCTCAACTTCAAAATATATTCAGTATACACTAGCTATTTGAATTTTTAAATAATTCTATTAATAATTTTTTAATCAAATGATTCTTATAAACATTCAGCTTCTCCAGTTCTCTTATAGTAGGTTGTTTGTGATGACTTATATACATATCGGGAGAAAGACAACGTTTTGTGTAAGGCGGGGATGCACGTGCTCTGAAACAAGCGTCACCTTGTGAAGTTTAATGCCATGGCTTTGCCCACAATAAGGATTGACAATTGTTTTGACCACTTTTGATATTGAAAGGGGTTTATGATCCATGTGACTCTGTGACTGAACTAAAGTTCTAGTTGGTAATTTGTTGAATGCAACAGATTCTGTTAGCAGTTACTAAAGATGGTAGGCTTGCCCCTGAAAAATATTCCCAGTTCTCTATACCACCTGTCTGCCAGGTGACAGTGGAAGAAGAAATCTGGACTTGGAGCCAGAAATCTGGGTTTGAGATGAGGCTCTAGTATTTTCCATTCTATCCTCCTTTGATGAGTCATTTACTTCTCAGAGTTTCAGTCTTGTTTGTAAAACATTCATAGTATCTGCTCAAACCCTCTATGTGGTTATGGGATTTAAATGAGATACTACATAAGAAAATGCTTCCAAATGTGTAAAAAATCACACAAATATTACTTATCATCCTGTTTATTTTGTCCTTAAGAAAATGGTTTTTCCTCAGCCCAGAATGCTGGGTCCCTACACCTTCACCTTGCTACACCTTCTAGCAAGAAGCAGAATTCATCCCTTATTCTTTTTTTTTTTAGAGACAGTGTCTTACTTTATTGCCCTCGGTAGAATGCTGTGACGTCACAGCTCACAGCAACCTCTAGCTCTTGGGCTTAGACAATCCTCTTGCCTCAGTCTCATGAGTAGCTGGGACTACAGGCGCCCTCCCCAATGCCCAGCTATTTTTTTTATTGCAGTTTGGCTGGGGCTGGGCTCGAACCCACCACCCTCGGTATATGAGGCCAGCACCCTACTCACGGAACCACAGGCACCGCCCCTCATTCCTTATTCTTTAAAGGCAGAGACTCTAATGAAGGGATAGATGTGTGGGCAGGATTAAAGTAACAGCCAGGAAGAGCAGGAGAGGAGCAGTAGTGAGAAGTCTTACCCCCCCTATGGACAGAAGAGCTGGGGTTGGGCTGGGAAGAGCTATATTACAAGTTCTGGGAAGAGTTGCAGTCACAGAAGAGACCACCCCATAGGAGCCTCAGCATAAAGGCCACTGCCTTTGCAAGGATGCCTAAGCAAGGAAAAAGCAGGAGAAACAGGTCTCCCACCTCTCCCTCCTTCTGCCCCCTCATGTGTCCCCTGGGGCACATCTCATGGGAAACCACTGAGATGGTTTGATGCCATTTGCAGGGTCTAAGCTGAGAAGATGAGAACAAGTGTGTGGGCAAGTAGAACAGCCTCAGTTCAGCCATGAGTTCCTTCTTGTTGCTTAATTCTTATCTCCTAGATGTGTCTTCAATTGAAAGGACTTCTCACCCACCCTTTGTTGGCTATAACTCCACCCTCTCATTTTCTTTGTAATTCTTACCACTACCTGATATCATGTATCCTTTATTTTCTTGGTTGTTTATATATTTTTATATTTTTATGTTTTAAGACAGAATATCACTCTGTTGCCCAGGTTAGAGTGCTATGTTGCTGGGCTAGGTCACCACCTCAAACTCCTGGGTTCAAGAGATCCTCCTGCCTCAATCTCCCAAGTAGTTGAAACTACAGGCACCTGACACAATGCCAAACTAATTTTTCTATTTTTAGTAGAGACAAGGTCTCCCTCTGCTCAGGCTGGTCTCAAACTCCTGATATCAAGCAATCCATCCACCTCAGCCTCCCAAAGGGCTAGGATCATCGTGCATGGCCAGGGTGATTATTGTTTATATCACTCTGCTGGAAGGAGGGTGATATGAACAATAAGGTCAGGGACCTTGCTGGTTTCATTCTACTCATCTACCTTAGGAGCCTGAAACATAATGGGTATTTGTGAAATATTTTCTGAATGTATAATGATGGCAGAATAATTGAGGAAGAGGTGATATGATCAAGGAAGCTTTAAAGAAATCCCTGCACCATAACTATGTTGGCAAAAACAACCTTTGCTCCTGATCTTTGGTTGAAATGCCAGTCAGATTTTCTCACTCATGAACTCAGATGGCCTGCTGCTGTCAGGGCCTGAGGATGTTCTTTGACAGCATTTCCTCAAAGACTCCTTGTCTCCTCCTTCTTGGTGCACTGCAGTAGGAAAAGCCCTCACATGATGAAGCAAGCATGGGGAAGAGCCAACAGACTAAAAATGAATGAACCATTCATTTCTATTCACATCTGGAAGTTGGGATTTTGCCATTTTCCCTCTTCATTCATTTTGGCAAAAAAGGAGCTTGTGTTATTGCACAAGGAGCTACCACCCCCAAACTCCTAGAGGAGATATAACAATGACAATACTAGTAAACCACTTATAAAAGTATTCACACAGTTTTAATCTCTTAATTGTCCTGTGAGAGAAGTGTTATTTTTTTGTTAGTTGCGTTGTAGGCAAAATGGAGCTTGGTCTCAAATCCAGTCCCCTTGAGAGCTGTTTTATCTACCAGTATAGCTGAAAAGAATGAAGAACACTCCAGGCTAACCTGTCACTGACAGGAAAAATCCACAGGTGGGAGGCTTGGAAGAGTCTTGTCCAGAAATCAGCAAGGATTCATTCAGCATCTATTAGTTGATCAGATAACTTGGTCAGATAACAAAGATTTGGATTTTGGACTCCGACTTAAGTTTAAGACCTAACCCCAGGACACATTCATTTCCTTATTTTAGGCAATTCATTGCTCTCAAGTGACAGTTTTCTCATATATTGAATGGGATTACTAACACACATCTTTCAGGGTTGTTTTGAGAGTTAAATATTACAGAGCCCATGAAAGTATTTGTCCTGTAGTTGGGACAAAATAAATGTTAGTTCTCCTCCTCTCCTTTCTCCACTTGTATCCTTTCATTGGCAAGCCACTTCATACCCTCTTTGTGAAATTGGAGACTATCAGTCCAAAATAAGATAGGTGTTTGAATAGTAGGCCACTCTGAGCTGTGAGGAGCCAGGGGGGGCCCAGGCCAAGAAGAAGGGCCAGGCGTGGGAAGCAGTCTAGTGCTTTCTACCCATCGCTAAACTTGTCCTCAGCCTAACCTTGAGGCCATCCTTGTTTACTCAGCATCCATCATGCCCATGACCTTTTAAACACATTATAGAAATTTAAAAGGGAAAAGAAGTTGGCACCCAGAGGTAAAAAGATGAGGTTCCAATTTAACTGTGGCTTCCTGGAGGAGTTTAAGACAAGCACTCACTCCTCTTTCAGTGTGCACTAAGTGCTATGCTAAGGGCTTCACATGGATCATCATATTTAATCCTCACTGAAACCCTAGAGGTTCCACCACTCCTCCCATTTTAAAGATGAGGAAACAGTGCTTAGCAAGGATAGCTAACCTGCCCTAACCTGCCCCAACCTGCATCATTAGCCAAGGAGAAAACCAGAGTTTGAGTTCAGTCTTCAGCACTCGAATTTGCCCTATAAGATCACAGCATTAGAACTCTCCAAATCCCCTAAATCTCATTTGCCCACTCAACTAACTCCAATGGTTTGCCCACCTATTGTTAGAGCAAAAGGAGAAAGCATGTGGAAGACTTGATATAAAAAGTCTTTGACCTCCAATGGATGCAGAGTCTGAATGTGGAGAAAGAAGACAAGGAAACATCCTAATACGTCCTCATAAAAACTTTACCTCAATTACTCCTTGTGTCTGTCCCTTCCAAAAACAGAAGAAAGAATACTTCCAGATCCTTAGCTCCTCTACCCCTTTCCCCTCCCCTCCTTTCGAGGGGAGATCGAAATCCTGGGGCCTCTTTTGACACAGCAAGAGGACTCCAAATAAGCAAAGGATGCAGCTCTCTCCTTGCTCTTCCTGCTGCATGGCAGTAAACAGTTACCCCATTCCCCAGGGAAGCAGCCCTCTCTGCTGATGTGAACATAAACAGCCCAGACTGCATCCTGTGATGACAATGTGAAGTCCTTGCTGTTCCAGAGGGCACGTGGACTTTGCAGTTAATCAAGCAGCCAAGTGGACATTGTAGTTAATCAAATCAGATACTGTGGTGTCAGCTTTATTTGAAACAAAAGAAGGGCAGAGGTCCCAGGTGATACCATGCAAAAGGAATGGCAGGTAAAGGAATGTTGTAGCTAGGAATTACTGTTCTAAGAAGTAAAAGAAAAAAAATATTTTACTTAAAAGTAAAGATTGAAGGAAAGGGTATGTTGGCAGTGATATTAACACAGGTCAAGTCTATTTGAAATGTACATGAAAGTTATTATTAGGCAAAACTGGCAGTGTTGAGAGTCTGGATTCACTCTGAAATTGGAGCCACCTCTCTTTAAAAAAGAGATCCTCATTTCCAATCACTTGTCTAATGGAGTGTGAGTGACCACTTGGGGGAATATGTGGAGTGGATTCAATTTCTGGATGATAAGGAATGGAATAGAGTGACCTTCAGGGCTGAACATCCTAATATTATTTAAACTATGCATGTACTTCTTAGTGAACATATCTGTATAATGATAACAAGAATTCTATCTGCATTGTGTGGCACTGAGAAATTTCTCAATAAATATTTGTTTTATTAATGAGTACACAAAAATACACATACTTTTAAAGTCAAGTGCATACAATGTATTAGGTATTGTGCTAAAGAGTTTTATGCATGATTCAATCTTTACAAGCAAAGCATGCAAGACACTAGGTGTGTTGTCTGATTTCACACACTAGCATCATAGGATCGAGACCTAATATGAATGATCATGCTGATAAACACAAGCTGAGGAGGTTTCCCTAAAAGCAAATACTTTTATGTTCTGTCTATATTCATAATTGCTTCTAGAACTTATAGGGGAGAAAAAGTACAATCTCCTCATCCATCACAAGTTCCAAGCTGGCAACCCTATTACAAAAGACAGATTAACAAGAGAAAAACATAACAAAGACATTTAATCAAACTTCTATAAAACCTAAGATCATTTAGAAATGAAAATCTAAAACCCAGGGAAAACTGTAATTTTTAAAAAATTTTTTGGATTAATGTGAGGGTATGTACAATTAGGTTACATTCTTTGCATTTGTAAGGTAAAGTCCAAGTTGCAGTGAGACTGTATTTTATGTTATGTCTGATGAAAAAAGTGGCTATTTGTGGAGAATTGTGATTGGACAAAAAGAATGTGATCGGCACCTATAGCTCAGTGGGTAGGGCACTGGCCACATTTACCAAGGGTGGCGGGTTCGAACCTGGCTCCTGCCAAACTTCAACAAAAAGTAGACGGGTGTTGTGGTGGGCACCTGTAGTTCCAGCTACTCAGGAGGCTGAGGCAAGAGAATCTCCTAAGCCCAGGAGTTGGAAGTTGCTGTGAGCTGTGACACTACAGCACTCTACCAAGAGCAATAAAGTGAGACTCTGTCTCTAAAAAAAAAAAAAAAAAGAAAAGTGATCTAAGACTTTCTTGTACAGATTCTTTTTTTTTGGGGGGGGGTCCAATGTCCAGTCTCTTTATTTTATTTTTAAATTCCGACTAATATGAGGGTACAAATAATTAGTTACATTGTTGGTGTTTCTTTTCTTTTTTTTTTTTTTTTATTAAATCATAGCTGTGTACATTAATGCAATCATGGGGCACCATACACTGGTTTTATAGACTGTTTGACACATTTTCATCACACTGGTTAACATAGCCTTCCTGGAATTTTCTTAGTTATTGTGTTAAGACATTTATATTCTACATTTACTAAGTTTCATATGTACCCTTGTAAGA
>CAUYPK010091908.1:0-11308 GCA_963574355.1 Loris lydekkerianus | reverse complement strand
TACTATGAAACTAATTTAGGGCTTTCACATGAAAGCTATATCCCAGTTACAACCTAAGAATAGGGGAAAGAGGGAAAGGGAGGGGAGGGAGAGGGGAGGAGGATGGAGGGAGGGGTATGGGTGAGATTACACATGTGGTGCATCTTACAAGGGTACATGCGAAACTTAGTAAATGTGGAATGTAAATGTCTTGGCACAGTAACTAAGAAAATGACAGGAAGGCTATGTTAACCATTGTGATGAAAATGTGTCAAATGGTCTATGAAGCTAGTGTATGATGCCCCATGGTCATATCAATTTAAACAGCTATGATTAAATAAAAAAAAGAAAAAAGAAAAAGGATATTTTTAAATGCAAATAAATAAATAAATAAATATTTTTTTTTCATCAATTGCAATAACTTTTCAGCATACAAAATTATAAGCTGGTAGTTATTCTGTTTAAGAAGACTGAAGATGCAGCCCCATTCCTGTCTGGCTTGCAATGTTTTCATTGAGAAGTCTGCAGTTAGCCTGATGGATTTTCCTTTATAGGGTATTTGTGGTTTTCTTCCATCTTGGTGCCTGCAGAATTTTCTACTTTATTTTGACTTTGGCCAGGTTAATGTCTATCTTGTATCTGTATGTTTGAACCTTTAGCAATACCAGGGAAGTTTTCCTTAACAATTGTCTAAAATAAGTTTTCCAATCTTTTAACTTTTTCTTCTTCCCTCAAAAATACCTATAATTCAAACGTTAAGCTGCTATACTTAGTTCCATATCACTCTCAGTGATTGCTCAAACCTTTCTAGACTCTTATATTCTTCTTTGAATGACTTAATTATCTTAAGAGCCTTGTCTTCAAGCTGAGATTCTTTTTTCTCCTTGAGTTAGCCTATCATAGAAGCTTTCTACTGTTTTGAAATTCTAAATGACTCTTTCATTTCTTTAAGATCTATTGTATTGTGTTGTCTAGCTCTTTAGAAACACTTTCATTGATTTCCTGAAATGTTTTTTTGCTTTTTCATTTTAGTTTAGTTTCAACTTTCCTTTTAATTCCATTCATCATTCTTGCTATCCATTTTATGAATTCTATTTTTCTCATTTTGATCATTTCTTTGTGAGTGGAGTCCATTACTATAGCTCCATTGTGTTCCTTTGAGGGTGCCAAACTATTTGTTTTTTTCATGTTGCCAACGTTCTTCTTATTACCTGACTCCTTTTTTCTCAGATTGCACAATTGTGGGGCACCTGCTCTCCTTTGCTGGGAACTCTCCTATTTAGTTAGGGAAAGGGGAGGACTCTAGATGGAACTTTTGTGTTCTATTCTGGAATGTTGACCCACTGGGGAAAGGATGGTGCACACACTGAAAGCCTATAAAACAGCTGTTTTCTTTTGACTCATTCATCATAGTTGCCATAGTTTGAGCCAGTAGTGGATGATCTTCAGGTGAGGTGGAGGGATGTTCCCAGCTCATTGTTGGAATTTCAAGCTAGGGCTGGCTGCAACCTCTCCTTGGTGATTGTTGTTGTGAGGCATTTCTCTGACTGGTGTCACCCAATGAAGGAAAGTGGCAGTTAATGAGTCTATTTAGGCAGTGGTTGTGAATGCTTGGGAAGTGGGTATTTGCTTGAACCAAGTCAAGGAGTAATGGCGGCTCAGGGCTGTGGGTTCCTGAGTGAAGTATTAGACCTTGGTGAGGTTCCCAGTGGCAGTGGGCCTCACTTTTGAGGTTTTGGGGCCCAGGTTCAACCCTGGAATCTCAGGGTTGGTGTCACAGGTATAGTAGGGACTTTGAACTTACAGGGGTTTAAGTGCAGTGAAGGGTTCAGAGCTTGCTCTGTGGATTACTGAGGCCGATCTATACATATGAAGGCCCTACATATACACCTACCCAGTCTAAAAAAAGAAAGTAACCCATTTGCAACACCCATTGGCAACTGAATATTCCACTTTCCGCAGCAGACTCTGCCTGTGTGGAGAGGAAAGATTCACAGAAGGTTTGCATAATTTAAAGCTAATAATAAGGAAGCACAAACACATGTAAATATTACCAATTAGTGCATTTGAAATCACTAACAAACACTTCCATTGAGATGTTACAGAAAACATACTCTTTGGCAACTGTTTTAGAATAAAGTTTTCTTTTGGAAGTAAAAGGAATATATATATTTTTTAAAGTTAGCTAGAAAATTCAAGGTATTAAAGGAGTGGAGAATGATGCTAATTGACCAACCATCAAAGAAATGGATCATTTTCTCTGTGTGTTGATCTCAAACACCAATTTGTGTCCACCATAGAGGACTGACATTCCAGCGAATTGGGCCATCTCAACTTTTCATACTATTTTAGTCCCACTGACAGCCAGTCCATGACAATGAATCATACAAGAATGCTGATGTTCAATAATGCCAACATTTTAGCAAATATGACTTTACTGATACAAGTATCATGTATGGTTCTGAACAATAAAATATAGATGGCTTAACCAAATACTCCTGAAAACGAAGTTGCTTCCTTAATTTTTATAACCTAAGCTGCTTTATATATCATAAGAACTTGTATATAAAAACAGGCTATAAACCTTAAGTAAAATTGATTATATACTTTTTTGATGTTAATTCCTTCTGAATTAATCACTGAGGATCTTGGTGTAGTAATTCATTTTTTCATAAAACATGACTGTATGTCTCATTAAAAAATAGTTTTCTAGAGTCAAAAAAATCTTTTTCTTTCCCACAAGTAAAAGAATAATTACAAAGGCCTAAAAATATTTTAACCAGGCTTGCCACTTCTCTTTCTAAGGTTAACGTTTTTCTCCTAAAAAATAATTTAGTTACTTTAGAATCCAGGTTGGTACTTATTTTTCAAGCAAGCAGCCAGGGTTGTTTACAGAGCTGATGTGGATTGTAAAACATTTTGGAATTTTTCCACTCATGGGACATGAAAATGATTTTTAAACAATTTCTATTGTTTCCCAAGAGATTTAGCTTTAATGTTTAAAAACAATGAAATAATGTTAAGGCTCTAAACTGTCAGAAACATAGACATTTCATCAAGCACACTTCCTGTCTTCCTCTTCCATCTTCTAGGTATATTAATTGATGCATCATTTGCTTGTTAGCAGCATCAACAACATTTGGAGAACTGAATTCCAGGAAAGAGGTTCCGACCCAGGCCGCATATGGCTCATAATTTTAACTAATTTCTTAGTTACTTTCCCTGCAATGTCTGAACTTTTGTTTAAACCTTTGATCTCTTTACATCACCTTAAATTAAACAAATTAGAGAATAGAAGATGAGGCAAATCTGCATGTTTGTTGTTAGATTTTAGCTCATTTTTCCAACTCTTTGTCAAATATCAAGGCTCCCCATGGAGGTTCAGCAGTTTTGCTGAGCTGAGGACCATGAGTCCCAACGTGATTCTAAAGAGTAATTACCAAAAGAGCTATAATCATCAGTTGGTAAAAAAAAAAAAAAAAAAAAAAAAAAAAAAAAAAAAAAAAACAAACAAAAAAAAAACCTTTGAATGGAATCACCAAGACTCTATTAGCTCCACTTGGCCCTTGCCAAGGATCAGAGGAATATAGGTATTGTAGTGACAGTTGTCAAAGGATAATCAGTAACTCTAGCTTCAAAAACAGATTGTTTCATTATCAAATATCAGTAATGTTGAAGTTGAGAAAAAGCCATGAAAACAAAAACTAAAATAGATCCCTGAGAAACTGTAGAATGAGAAAAGAATGTGCACACAGTTGAAACTGCACAAGTTGGCATTAGCACAGACAAGTGGAAGTCTGCGGTAATCCAGGAGTGAGGCTGGCGATGGAGCCGTTCCCTATGTGGGTAAACTCCCTTTGAGCAGGGGCCCTAGTACCTCATATCATTTGTAGGGTTCTCTATGCATCTGAGTGTAGTGATGTGATAGAACAGAATCTAAGACAAACACCAAAATAAGTTGAGAAATGTTCTTCCCTGCTTTCGTCAATCTCTTGACTTTTGGCTCACCCAGTTACAGGACAAATGACCCACATTCACTTTCTCTGGCTCCATTTCTATTCTGTTAAAAATCATACGGCAATCATGGAGCCCCTTTATACTCCAAGTAGTCCCCAGGAAGCAGCGCATACTAAAGTGAGTGCTTTCTATTTTTCCTACTTGTCCTAAAGGTCTAAACTTAAACCACACCCACTGGGTTTTATTAGGAATCTGAATATTAATATTATAGACTGGAGTTTGTGACTCCTTAGTACTTTGAGAGGCAGAAGTAGGATGAGCCCTGGAGCCAGGATTTCAAGATCAGCCTAAAGAACACCATGAGACTCTGTCTCTACAAAACAAAAAAACATTAACCACATAAATCCGCTAATTCCTGTCAGTGAAAATCCAGAGAATATAGAATGAAAGCACAGCAATGTGCACCTGAGTCCTGAATTCTTAGTTTCTAAGAAGGCTGAGGAGTGTGGACCACTGGAGGCCAAGAGTCTGAGGTTGCAGTGAGTTGTGATGATGCCACTGCACTCTACCCAGGGCAACAAGTCAGACCCTTGTCTCAGAATACACAAACAAACAAACAAATAAATGTATAGTAAATAGGATTGAGAAGAATTTCCATAAGACATCTGTATGCTATGTCATTGGCGTGGTAGTGTGGTTTCTCTACCGTGGGATCATTATTGCCACATACTTTGGTGGGGAGAGATACTTTTTACCTAAAGGATATTACACGGGGGGGGGGGGGGGGGTCAGAAGCAAATGGCACTCATGGAGTTAAGTCTCCCTTCCAGCATTACAGTCCTCGGCTGCTGGAGGACTCTGCTGGTGAGCAGGACAGCTGATGGGTCTTCTATGGCCACAGGTCAGGATCTGGACAGAAGCTACCAGTTTGTTCTGTATTTATTGGTAATGACAAGATTTTAGATACAGCCATGAGAGTGTGTCTGAAATATAGTAGGAGGATCTAGTCCCCGTGTGGGGCAGAAAAAGCCGCTGAGAGTCCAGAGTGTGGGAAGAACTAGCCAGGTGTACACCGAGGCTGCCAAGGATCACACAGGAGCAAGTCTCCTGTTTTATAAAGACGTGTCTTAGTTACATTTGTTCTGCTATACCAAAATGCCTGAGAGTGAATAATTTGTGATTTTTTTTTCTTATACTTCTAGGCGCTGAAAGTCTAAGATACCACAATGTGCCTTGTTGTGATACCCGCCGGGGGAGAGGAACATGGAGGAACATGGTGAACTCAGATAGCAGAAGGTCTGGAAGGGCACGAAGGAGACCAGACTCTATCCATCAATTCTATAACAGCTGTACTCCATTCCAGAAGTCCTGCCCCTGCCTCCCAGCAGCGTTGCCTTTTGTTTCCAATGTCTGTGTCTTGGGGACATTCAGATCACAGCAGAATGATGGGAGCCAGGAACTGGAATTCAGAGAAATGAAAGAAAAAAAGAAAGTAAATGTGGGAACTTACAAAGAGAATGATAAAAAATGAGATTCAAAGCTTCAAGGACCTTGAAAGAGAAGAGAAGACTTAAAATTACCCAGGTCATTAAACGCAAGAGATCATCACATCAAGGAAGAGCTGACAGGAAATGAAATGTGACCTGGTGACCTGGACAAGATCCTGGAACAGGAAAAGGGCACCAGCTAAAATTGAAATAAACCTGAATAAACTATGATCTTCAGCTAATAATAACCTATCAATACTGGTTCATTAATTATAACAAAGTATAATAATAATGTAAGAGGTTTAGAGTGGAGAGAACTGGGCATGGGGTATGTGGGAACTCTCTGTGACAGATTCTCAATTTTTCTGTAAATCTAATAGTAAAGTCTATTTAAAATGAATTGACTGAAATTAGAAATTTATTGAACATGTTATTAGCAGATTAGTCACAGCTGAAGAAATAAATCAATGACAGATCAAAAAATCAAAATAGATCAGAAAATATCATTTAGAATAAAGAATAAGGAGACAAAAATATATAAAATCAAAATGAAGTTAACAAGTAACAGACAGAGTGAAGGTCTAAACCAGAGTTCCTAAAGGAGAGAAAAGGCAAATGAGTGAGCACAGTCAGTATTACCAAAGATAATGGCTTAGAATGTTCCAGAACTGATGAAAGATTTTTGATCTTCACATCCAAAATCACAAGGAAGCCCACGCAGGTTAAATAAGAAGAAATAAATACCACGATTCATAGTGAAACTGTTGAAAATCAAAGAAATAATCCAAGTAGCAGCCTTGACACTGGCAAGTGGCTTCTCTAAGGCATCAGCGGCAGCCAGGGGATAGAAGAAGGAAGTCTCTATGTACTAAGAAAAGGGGACAGTTAACCTTGAATTTAATGCAGAGAAATTACCTCCCAGGAATCAAGGTGAGAAGACCCTTCCCTCCCTTTTTTTTTCAGGTAAACAAAACTTAAAAGCTCCTTCTATTTTAGGCTTTCTTCACTTTTGCATCCATTAAATTGCATAATTAGGTGCCCATAGCACAGTGGTTATGGCACCAGCCACATACATTGAGGGTGGCGGGTTTGAAACGGGCCCGGGCCAGCTGAACAACTGTAACAAAAAAATAGCTGAGCATTATGGTGAATGCCTGTAGTCCAGGCTACTGGGAGGCTGAGGCAAGAGAATGGCTTAAGCCCAAGAGTTTGAGGTTCCTGTGAGCTGTGATGCCTCAGCACTCTACCGGGGGTGACATAGTGAGACTCTGTCTCAAAAGCAAGCAAAAAAATAAAAATAAAAAAGTAAAAATAAATTTCATAATTAAATGGGATATGAGAAAAATCACTACCTCTAAATCTTTTAAGTTTATGATAATTTTCCTTGTCCCTACAGTTTCTCCTAACAAGATAGAGTACTGAGATTCCTCATGTTCTGCTGTTTGAAAAGGAAAAGAGGGTTCCAAGGACTTCCTCTTAACTCTTTATACTGCTGGACTTAGTCTGTCAGAGGTAGTACAGTGGAGAGCTTTTGCTTGCTCCTATAGATGTCTATTCAAAACATGCACCCAGGAGCTGTAAAAATAACCATAAAATGGGATTGAAACCCATTAGCTTTTCTGAGAGGCTAATATGAAAAATCTTCATTCCTTGCAGTGACTGTAAGGCCAATAACCTTGGTGGCATGTGGCAATGTTTTGGGACCCCAAGAATTAGCTCCGACATAAGCCTGATAGTCCTTAAAGGATGTGGCATTTTCATTTCATCAGAGAATTGTTGTAGTAAGTAGCTCCGGGACCCTTTGATTATGGCTGGAAAAATTTCACAGGTCATACATAGTGGATATGTTTAGCTTGAAGTCCACCCTGCCTTCTTTTATTAAAAAAGTATTGGACTGTGAACTGAGAATTGAGAGAGTACCAAAACTATGTATTATAGTGGCTCCAGAAAGAATTTTATCCCCAAGAGCAAAAATTTTATTTTTGGTTTGCTTCTAGGAAACTCGTGCTTGCTTGACCATGGCAACTGTGAGCCAAAGTATTATGCTTATAGTACTGGTCCCCCTGTTTGTTATGATAACCATGTTTTCCTCAGAGTAAGTACTACAGCTTGGCACTTGTCACCCTGAGGTCTAGAGTATTTCTTATTCTTTACATTAGAAGCAGTGCTACCTCCCAAAATCTTGCCAGAAATAGAAATTTGATTTGGGAAGAGCACAAGTGGTAATGTAATTATGTAACATAGCCAGTTAATTCTGTGAAGTACTACATTCCTCCCTAGTTTTATGGATAGGAATTGTGACTACCACCTGCCTTATTTTTGCCTGGTACCAATTTAGGTTTCTTTTATTTAATTAATAGGCTCATAACCTATCCTGTTATAAACCTGGCAATTAAGTACAAGCAACAGAAACAAACATTAAATCACAGGAGAGTTTTATCAGAATACTATTGAATGAGTTCATGGAATTATTAAGTTGCTGGACCCCATGTTTAGAAAACAGGCAGAAATCATAGAGCTCTGGACAGATGGGTAGAAGGGATGACAGTCAGGCTGTTGCAGGGACAGGGTGTCTCAGTTTATCATAGTTTACAATGCGGGAGTTAACATTTACTCAAAAATACTTATCTTTGTTACCCATTGTGTTTCTTTAATCCTGGAAAACTAAACACAGAAAAAATTCAAATATACACATAATGTGTATCATTGGCAATTGCTCCATCGATAATTTTGTGGCTTTATTGCAGGCTTATTTTGACAACATCTCTGAAGGAACTCGTATATTCAAATGCTTCTATTAGTATATGAAGAGACAAAAGAACAAATATTTAAAAGAATGAGAATGGTGTTATTTTTAAGACCAGCAATAATGAGGCTACCTCTAAGCATAGCCTTCTTTAATCAGCTTATAAATTCCCTGAGTAAGAAATTGAGTGGTAAATGGAACATGAGCTACTTAGACTTGCATCGAAAAATTAACTTGTAGATTATGTCTTGTTAAAAGTATCTCAGATACCCTGGGGACAATATTCTTAGGAAGCAAATGTCTTTATTAGTTTTATAATAAAAATCAAGGTTACATTATCTGGTATCTAAAGCTAGGCAAATCATCACTACTGAATTCAGGATCAAAAGAAGTAGAAAAAATTGATAATGAAAACAAAATAAAGACTGCAGATTTGGAGGATTAGAATAGGCCTAGTATGTAAAGGCAGAGGAGATGAGAAAATCAGGGCACTCTAGATGGTAAGAAACATAAGAAATAATTGACAATTCCTCTTTTCTTTCTTTTCTTCACCCAAAGTCATAGATAACAATAAACACCTGCCTGATAACTTCACAAGGTGAGATGCTTCCTGCAAAATTTCAGAGGGCTTCTGCTATAAGAACATATTTCTTTTTGTTAGAGAAAAGACTGAAACCCTTGAGATGCTTGATAAGCTGAATTTAGGAATGTTTTGCAAATGGATGAAGTTACTAAGAGATTGTTTCATTTGATTGAAGAAAAGCCAGAGGAGTCTAAATTTAGACTGGATCAATAAAGAATAAATTCTTTCTCTGGCCCTTTCTGGTGCAACCTTTGTTAGAGTAGCTTGAATTTGCCTTCCAACTTCAGAACAAACATGGAGTGTGTGCACATCTTGTGGTGGCAACGCTCAGGAGGTAGAGATGACAGGGATTAAAAACCAAGAGCATCTTCCCAAAGTTGTGAAACTGATTTACAGTCAGTGGCGAGGATGAGCAGGTGCACAGACTGACATGCAGCTTCAGAAACTAATTCAGACAAATTCTATGATTCTCCAGGTTTCCTTTCTATCAAATGGAGTTGTTAAATAATCCTCAAGCGCTCTCTGGATTTCTGCTTTTGTGCTTGGTATTTAAGCAACTAGAGATGAATTATCTTATTATGAAACAAATTATGCTGTATTCCCTTTTATACAATTTTTTGGCCCAATATTATTGAACTTTACACTTATTTGCTGTTAACACTAGGGGTCAGGCTAAGAATAGTCCAGTTTTCTTTATTATGAGCCTTGTTATATATTATAGGTACTTTAGATATTTTGACTTCTTTTTAGAATCTTTTGAATTTCTAGTATACAATGTTGGAATATAGATTATAGAGTATGTAGATTGTTGATTCATGCTTTTTCAATAATAAAGGTAATAAATTAAATGGTTTTTTTTCTAAAAACAAAAAATTAAGGAAATAAAAAGTCTATTTTTAGTACTTAGGCTAATATTACAAATGAAAAGGTAACAGACATCTTGAAAGTAAAATAGATAGCAATCTATTTTTGTTTACCTAAATACACCAGCGTTATCTATACATTGTTCTAATCTTACCCACTTCTCTCTCCTTCACCTTTTCATAATTCTTCCCTGTGGAATTACAAGTACTACGGCAAGGCAAGAACTTACCACAAAATCAAAATAAACTTGAAAATGAAACAAAATCAAGGACAAAGATGTAAAATTAATAGCATCATGTTAAGCTTACAATTCTAGGAATGCATGATCTTTGGTTGTCTGTTTAGTAACTTGATAAGCATGTAGGGGACCTTAAACAAGACCAAATTCATACTCAAACGCACATAGAAATAGATTTTATGTCATTTTACAGAGAATTCATAAATTCTTTCATGTCATGCTTGATAATCCAAAGTAGAGCAGGGAGAGGCATGAAAATACAGTTAAAGTTCAGAAGATCAGAAAATATTAAGCACGGACCATGCTAGGTGGAAGTGGTCTCTCAGCAAAATATAAACAGATAAAGTGCATTCCTTGAATTCTAGGAATAGAACTTTTATTCAATTAAAAAAAATTAAATAATTGCGTCACATGTGTGTACGGGTGCATGTCCCATTCATCCATTAGTTCATATGTGCCCCCGTATTCCCAAGTAACTCTTTTTATTTTAGCAGGTGTAAGATCATGCACGTAAATCCTTGAGACATTTGCACCCTCTGAAAGACGAGGTCCTTCAGGAAATTATTCTTTCTTCAAAGAACCAATGTAATCAACCATTCCCCACAAGAAAGTCTTTGCCTGAAGAATTATTTGATTAAAAGTCCAGACACTGGCACAGAAGACAGGGATGGATTTCCTAACGAAGTTCTTGATGTTGAGACAAATGTGCTGAGTGGAAGGAAGAATTGCTTTCCCTGTGAATCAGATCAAACATGCTCTGACCCTGAGGTTTCCCAATGCAGTGAGGCCCACCAGTCCCGGCTGCCAGGCTGTTGAGATCAATTGCCTGGATCAATTGATCCTTTATGTTTTTTATTGTTCCCACAGCTCTTTAAATTCCCCATCTATGTTTTTTGTTCTCCAGAGCCTCTTTCCACACCCAGGCAGGTAAGAGGCACGCTGGTGTCTGGAAGAGGAGACGTCTCAAAGATGGAGCTTGGAGGGGAGGAGCTCAGAGCAGAACAGGCAACCCCACACCACTTCTGCTGCTGCTGAGGGGGAAGAACAGACCCTCACAGTCACCTGAATCTTTTTGGGGGGGTCCCAAAGCCCTCTGCCTTCTTTGTCTTAAAGGCAAGATTATAGTGGTACTGAAATTTAAAAAATTTTTAAAAAGCAAGAGTACATTTCTCAGAAGCATTTTCACCCTAGTTCACCAAGCATGTTCTTTTTTTTTTTTTTTTTTTTTTTAAAAAGATACCCGCACTTACATGTTTATCACAGTATAATTCTTTTTTTTTTTTTTTTGTATTTTTATTTTTTTTTATTTTTTTTATTTTTTATTTTTGAATTTATTTATTTTTTTATTGTGGAGAAGGGGCAGGGAAAGAAGGCGGGGGAAGAGGTGAGTGACAGGGTCGGGCCAGTGGCATGGTACCACATTGGCTGTATCTAGGTAGAGGCAGTTTCAGGCC
>CAUYPK010091907.1:0-22291 GCA_963574355.1 Loris lydekkerianus | reverse complement strand
GGAGTTCTGGTTGTGGAAACAGCTCCAGTGTGTGACACACCTAGATTCAGCAACAGGGCTGGAGGTGGTGCGCACGGTTCTGGGAGTGCCTGGCACCCAGTGACTTTGGCACAGAGAGCCCAAGGCTCCAGCAGTCTCTGGACAGGAGAAGGGCTCTGCGCAGAGATAGGTAGGGCTCCGGAGGACATGAAGCTACCAGAGTCCCTGGCCAGATGAACAGGCTAGTGTGGAGGCTAGGAGGACACAGGAAGAAGGACGCAGTGTTTTGTGGCTCCCGCAGTTCCTGGGCAGGGAATGCGGAGGCCTGGTGGGTGCGGGTCACTGGTCGGGGGTCATTGCACAGCTCTTATGGAGGTCTTGGTGGCACCAAGCCCAGGAGTTTGAGGTTGCTATGAGCTGTGACCTCACGACACTGTACCCACGGCAACAGTGCAAGGCTCCAGTGTGCCAAAACCATCTCACTCTGCCCCTAAGGATTAAGGCTGTAAGGCAGTTTAGTCCCCACCTTTAGGCTGCTCAGTCACTAGGTTACTTTGTCCAGCCCAATCCTTGCTCTGGGACCCTGAGAGCGGAGCTTGATGGGGCAGTTCTTTCACAATGGCTTCCTGCACCCAGCTCAGTGGCTCAATCTGAGGCCCCAGACAATGCCCAAAGTTGTCCACACTCCTGCTCAAGCTCTCCCCAGGGCAGCTCAACTGAGCGCCAAGTCCAAGAACACCAAAACAGTTCACAAGTAAGGCCTTTCCATTTTGCAGTCTCACTGCTGCTTGTACTCACGGTTGCCGGTGTGATTAGGTCGATCGAACACATGCAATCACTTGCCAGTTTTCCACTGTTTTTGTCCTCCTGCTGGTGTCCAAAAGTCCCTTGCTGGCTCCCTGTGTCCTCAAAGGGATGATATTTGGCACATCCCACCAGCCAGAGATGCCTGGAGTCTTGTCTCCCCAGACTCACTGTGCCCAGTTGCAGAGAAGCTGTTACTCGGATGCCATCTTTCTCTAGAACTCCACATCTTGATTATTGTGAAAAATGTTGCAATGAACAAAGGAGTTCAAACATCTTTTTGACTCACTGATTTTATTTCCTTTGAACATATACCTACAACTTGGATTGCTCAGTCACATTGTAATTTTTTTAATTTTTTCCCAAAACTCCATACTGTCTTATGTAATGGTTCTGATATTTCACCTTCCCATCAACAGTATGCAGGGGATCCCTATCCCTCATACCCTTGCCAATCATTGTTATCTCTTACTTTTTTGACACAAACCATCTGAATAGCTCATTGTGATTTTAATTTGTATTTCTCTGATGATTAATGGAGAATATCTTTTAATATATCTTTTATATTGATGTTGAACATCTTTTAATATATCTGCTGGCCATTTGTATGTATTCTTTTGAGAAATGTTTTGCCTGCTTTTAAAATTCGGTTATTTGTTTCCTTGGTATTGAGTTGGTTGATTTCATTATGTATTTTGGAAATTAACCCCTTATCAGATGTACGATTTAAAACTATTTTCTCACATGTCATAGATTGTATCCTTACTCTATCATTTACTTTGCTGTATAGAAGCTTTTTAGTTTGATGCAATTTCATTTGTTTTTCCATTTATTTATTTATTTAGTGTGTGTTTGTCTGTGCTTTTAGGTCATAGCAAAAAAAAAAAAAAAAAAAATCTTTGCCTTGGCCAGTACTAATGCTTTCATCTAGTAGTTTTATAATTTCAGACCTTACTCTAAATCTTAAATCCATTTATCTTTGTATTCTTTATTAAAAACCATTATTTCAGTTTTAATAATGCACAACAAATTACTCCAAAACATAGACCCTGGAAATAACCATTTTATGTTAGTACCGATGTTGCACTTGGCAGGGAAGTCCTCACGTGCAGCCTTTTATGTGGTTGTCAGATCAACTGTGGCGACCATCCTCTGTTAGCTCCATGGGCTGCCCGTCTAAGCTGGCTCCTTCGACTGACTGGCAGGTGATGCGGACTGACAGCGGGAGTTCAGCGTGGGATTCCACCAGAGCCCCTGTGGTCTCAGATATGATCTTCTGGTAGTTATACTTCTTACATGGCAGTTGTTTACTCCAGAAGTAGTAGAACTAGGTCAGAAGTATCATGCCCAGGAAGCCAGACTCAAATGTAATGTAATGCAGTATCACTTCTGTTGCATGCTATTCCTTATGAATCAGTCACAAAGGCCCTCTTAGATTCAAGAGGAGGAGACAGCTCCAACAATGTTACAAATATTCAGAAAAATCCTCAGGTGTGGGATCAGTTCTTTTTTAATATTTTAAGTAAACATCCTATATGTATGTATCTGTGTATGTGTATATATATATGAATGTATATATATGGATGAAAATTGAACCCAAGGAATTTTTCCTGCAAGTGTGCCTCTTTTCTTTAAAATGGGAAAGGTGTTCTGGATTATTTATATACTCTCCTGAGGGAAAAGTAGACCATGCTAACATTAGTCACAACACTATTACCTCTGTGAAGGCAAATTTGATGGACAGACCATCAAATTAGTTAGTAAATTTGTTAGCAATAATACAAGCAAGCTGACACAATATTTGGACAAATAAAATGTATAGAAATATATACATTATAAATTCTTTTTTGTATTATCTGGAATGTGTCTTTCTGAGAAATAGACCCAGATTTATTTGGAAAAAAATAGCTGTCATAATTTGTTGCATGTACCTATCTTTTGTTCAAGAAAAAAGGGGAAAGAGAGAGAGAGGAAGAAAGAGAAAAATAAAGCCTGAAGTATTTCAACAAAGATCAGATGGTAAACTAAAAAAAAAATTTTAGAGAAAACAAATTGCTAGTATTGACTACAATGAATTTAGAAGATGACATAGAAATATTTTATATAAATAAAAATAGGAAAAAAGCAAATGATGTATTGGAAAGCGATTTCTGAATGGATGATAATAAAGAATATTGTGTCATATTTCCTTTAATATTTCAGGAAGAGATATTGGCGTATTACACCACTAAAATGATAAAAGACTAGAAGTCTTAAATTGAGCCTACATAAACTTGACATCAAAAGCTGAAAAATATATTAAAAGAAAACTATAAATATAAATTAATATCCTTTTAAAAGTATAGAAATGCAAAACGGAATCTAAAACCCCACTATGTATGTTTGATTCCCAGCTCCAAACAAGACTTAATCTCCGTATGAACGTGGGGAAGTCATTTAATTTTCTGTACCCAGTTCTCCCACTTCCAAAATATAAGTATTAACACTATGTATCCTTCTATATAAATTAATAAATGTAAAACACTTGATATTTTGCTTTTTGTTGACATAAAAATGCATAAACAGGCTTCCTTGTTGCTTTATCTTTACCATTGGTTAAATAGCAACAGGATATCCTGCATTATTTAGATGTATCCTAATTATTTTAACCAGTTCTTTAATACTAGATATTGAAATTATCTTCAATACTTTATTTTTTAAATCACTGAAAAATACTTGCCTTTATTGCACATTAGTAATTGCTACTTTTATATCTAAACCAATAAATAAATTATATGATGAAAAGGAATGTAATTTTCTCAGTTTCTGATTAGATATGCCTCAATTGTTGATTTGCATGTTTTGGATTTATATAGCTCTGATTTCAGTTCAATAATTGATTTTTTTTTCCTTTTCTTTTAAATCTCTGTTGATTTGATAAGATGAAAAGATGCACCATTGTTACTTAAATTTTCATTTTTTAGTGGAGGTTGATTTTTTTTTTTTTTAATTGTTTAGGATTCATTGAGTATACTAAGAATTAGGTTACACTGATTGTGTTAGGTAAATTCCCTCTTATAATTGTGTCCTGCCCCCAAGAGGTGTGTCACACACCATGACCCCCCGACCCCCTCGCTCCGCCCCTCTCCAGGATCCCTCATTCCCTACTCCCCACCTTGTATTGATCATCTGCTGCCTTCATATTAGAATTGAGTGCATCAGATTCTTGCTTCTCCATTCCTGTGATGCCTTACTAAGAAGAATGTATTTCAACTCCATCCAGGTTAATACAAAAGATACAAAGTCTTCATCTTTTTTAATGGCTGAATAGTGTCCAATGTTATACATATACCACAGCTTGTTCATCAATCCCAGGGTTAGTGGGCATTTGGGTTGTTTCCACATTTTAGCAGTTGTAAATTGAGCTGCAACAAATAGTCTAGCACAAATGTCATTACAATAAAATGAAACCCCCCCTGAGATTTTACCTGACCCCAGTGAGCATAGCCCCATCACAAAGTCTCAAAGCTGCAGATCTGGGCGTGGATGTGAAGAGAAGGGAACACTTTTACACTGCTGGTGGCACTGCAAACTAATACCAGCTTTTTAGAAGGAAGTATGGAGAATCCTCAAAGAACTAAAATCAGACATCCCATTTGATCCTGCAATCCCATTACTAGGTTGACTCGGTTTTATTGGTCATTAATATTTAATCTTTGTCATTTACATATAGAAAATTATTCACTAATGACATGTTTGGATTTTTCGTTAAAGGATGAGCGAGCTCATCATATATAAATAAAATAAAGTCTCCCTTCAATTCGTTGTCACATGTATTGCAAATAACTTTCCCAATTTTTTAACATTTTACAGCACCTGTTTTATTTTTAATACAGATTTTTTGGCTTTTATACTGCTTTTATATCTATCAATGTTGACTTTAAGCTCATGTTTAGAAAGACTTCACAATTAGAATATTATATAAAATATGACATGCATTTTCTAATACACATTTAATTTGTGTCTGTTTTTATATTAATATATTTAATTTATATACCTCATTTTGGCATATGAACTTAGGGAAGGTCTATCTTTTTATTTTTTTTTCAAAAAATAATATTACATATTTCCTTACTGATTTGGGATTTTACTTTTATCAAATACTTATTTTTCTATTTGGATGTGTTTCTAGATTAGTCTGATTCATTTACTCAATAGTCTTTTATATGCCCGGAACACAGCCTTAATTGTATGATACTACCTAATATCGTACAAGTCTCAATATTGCCATTCTCATAAAATGTTCTTAACTTATCAGCTTTATTTTTCTAGGGGATCTTTAGCATCCATCCTTTTTGGGGGAGGGGGGATTGTCTGTTTATAGACTACAAAAGGCTAGATTTTTCAATTTGTAAAGCAATGATTCAAATTGCTACAATATTATTTTTTTCTCCCTGCGGACATGATACTCTTCCTTTATACTAGTTCTCATTTATCTTCATATATTCTAGCCTTTGAAACATCTTACCTTTGTGTAGGTGCTCACTCCTTCAGTCCTCATTCCATTTATTCCTATATGATCGTGATTTTGTTCATCTTGTGAGGTGGGTTGTCTCGTTCCTTATTTTTTGTTTTGCCTTTTAGTATATGGAATATCTATTGCTCCTTACTATGTTTTCCTTGAGAATAGTCACCTTTTTGGATTGTCTAGTTAGGTTTAGAAGGATTTGCCATTCTCATAAGTTTCCCAGTTACACAGTATACCATCAGGTTCTAACCAGAAACCTCAGGAAACATGTATGTGCAGGCATCTAACCTGACACAGGATAGGAGCTGGTTAAGAAATCCCTGCAAATCTGTTCTTGGGTTTCTGCAGCTTGAAATCCACAGGGAAGGTAGATGGAAGGAAAGATGGATGAGATGTGGGGGAACAGCGAAAAGAAGATGAACCTCACAAATGACCTGGGACCTTTGACAATAGAGAGAAATTCTAGTAAGTTCCTGTTGCCTCTGACCTGGATGTTACGGTGTTCTGCAAAAGTCAAGACCCTGTGCGATTGCTTCTGGCCCAGGCATCAGAGAAGTTAATGTGGTGCAGTTATGGGCCTCACGAGATTATTTGGCAAACAGCAACATGTGTGAGTCCCAAAATGTCTGTTTTATTTCTGCCATCTAAATGTCATAAAAATCTCTCCTGTGGATCTCTTTGAATGGAAACCTAGAGGCAAGGGAATTCTGAGCAATGTAATTTCCCCTGGCCAAGTTGACATTTTAAAATGTCTCCACAGACAGACATATTAACTGTTAGTAATGCTAATATGGTGTCTTTGTTTCTATTATTTATCTTTCCTACTTTTTCAGATCTTATTTTCTTGTCTAGAAAGTATTAAAAAATACACTGCATTATTTTTCCCTCACTTAAATTGAATGCCTACTTACTTTGTGATAACAGTATCTATTGGTTTAACATAGATATGTTTAAATTATAGTATCATCAACTCTATTCATCTCCTATCAAAAAGGGTGCAGGATTTTATGAAATACTTGTCAGTATATCTTATGCTGATTATTTTTCATGAAGAACTTTATCAGATTACTTTTATTAACTATTACTTACATGTATAAAGTTTCAGATTTTTGGTCATTTTTCTGTAATAGCCCTCCTCATTTTTAAAATAAGTATTTGTTAAATCTAAATTATACAAATGCCCCAGCAAATTCTTTAGTAGTAGTTTTTTTTTTTTTTTTTTTTTTTTTGGGGGGGGGCAGGGCTGGGGTTGAACCCGCTACCTCTGGTATATGGGCCTGGCGTCCTTCTTCTTCAAGCCACAGGCGTCACCCTCTTTATTAGTAGTTTTATTTAAACTTTATTCTTACATTTTCAACATAAAAGTCTATTCGTGTTTTTTTTTTTTTACATTAAAAATATTATTTTATCAAATAGACCCTTCCGATATTTCACATTCTCAAAATTTTCCAATGTATTGAATAATAGAGTCATCAGCTAATGACATATGGTAGAACTGAAACAAATCACAATGAAACGCCATAATGCTTTCAAGAGAGACAAATACAATCGTTTCTCATTTTGCACATGTGCTCATGAAGGATCAAGGATGAAAAGTTTCACCAAAGGTGAACAGGTTACAAATAGTACCAATGTTAACGCTGCCATTTTGTTTCCCTGGGCAATCCTCATTCTACTAGACCAAGGTGGAGGTCCTGATGTGGAGAGACCTCCTACATGAGGTCTGGAGTCTGGAACTTAGCTGTTATTTGACAGGTTGTAAGCAAAAACAAAAACAAAAATTAAAAAAAAAACAAAAAACCCTGGATTGATTCCTCATTTCTTTTTATTATGATTTTCTGCTAACTGTCATTCTTTTTGAAATGTGACTTTTCTAGTTCATTATTTTTCTAGTTTATAAAGCCATTTAGAACTCACAACACTATAGGTTATCCCCATCAAAAATTCAGACCTTTTTGCCAACCTAAAGCTCTGTAGCTCTCAAACAACACAAGGCACAGGAAAATGGGCAACAAAATAGTCTTTAAGCAGTTACACATAAATTAATCCACCCTAAAAGACCTTGGAAAAAATTATAAAATGCTATTGTACTAAATAACAGCCTATACAGTTTCCACATTACATAGAAAAGAATTACAACAAGTTTTAATTGTAGATATTTTTTGTAATAAAACTATTTTGCACATGTTAAAGATAACATGACTTTTTCATTTTTCATTATGTTATTTTCCTAATGACTATATTCTTAATAACCTTGCTATTTCTGTCTAATTAAAAAAGTTAATAGTTGCTTATCATAGAAATCATAGAAAATTTGCAAATTTGTAAAAAAGATATTTAAAAAATCACTCAAAATTCCATATCCAATGATTAGTTAACATTTTTAAAGTATTTTTCTGTGAATGTGTAGAGGCATGTTTACATACATATAGACACCCATACACTTTTAAATACATGCACCTGTATATGTTTATACACATAAATACATTACATATTATTACTGATTTACTTGACATAACTTTTTTATGTCCAACTCAGCCCTGGGTATTGAGAATACAAAATCTAAAGAACCTATATGGAAGAGACCCCATTGTTCCATTGTCATGGAGCATTCATTCTAGTATGCACAAAAATATAACCAGATAATTTTAACAAATTTTCATCTTAGTGTTAGGATTTGCTTTTTTGCACCCATGTTGTGAATCACTAACCCAGATTTTGCAGTGATACTTTTAACTATCATCCAATTTTAGATTCAGTTTCTTACCAATGTAAAACCATGTATTGCTTTTTGGAGTAATCCATGCATATGAACACAATTAGCATTTTATAGCTACCACTATTTAACTAGAAATGTGTTCCTGTTCAATAGATCTAAGAATGTGATCATCTTACTGAAGTACCTAAAGTAAAAATGGATACCCTTCTATTAAAAACATTGGATCATTTAAACTTGAAGTATAGAGAAATATTTCTAGTTATTACATAATTGACTCCATTACAGATGATTTAATTACTGAGATATTTGCAAATATGTGCAGAGCTATGCAATTTTCAATATTTCTAGTAGTGTTTAACAGAGCAGATGAAGTTATTTAAGTTGACACAAAATCCAGACGTTTAATTATAATTATTTCATCCCCAAGTCAATATATTGTGAGTGCTTTTCCCCTAAACTGCTCTTTATCTAAATCTAGTATCAGATGGAAATGAGCATTTTCACATATACTCTCTATGAATATTTCTGTAAAAGAACCAAGTACAGTAACACATTTAGATGCGTGTTTCTAGAAATTATGTGCTGCAAAGTAGAAGGCAAGGAATTGGTGTTATCAAGGTTTTCTTCTGGCTGCCAACCAACATTTTTGAGCCCTCACTTTTATTCTGTTTTATATATGTGCGCAAAAATTTCAAAGGCAAAACTTCTCACGTTCCTCTTGCTTTCTCTGCCTCCTACCCACTAAGTCCAGCTGATTCTTCTAAAATATTGTCTTCTGAGTTTGCCCCTTTTTATTTACGGCCACCACTAACAAAATCAGCCCAATTGACACCTTCCCAAGGGGTTACTAGTGCTCCTCTTCGAACTTTTACTAACCCTCCTGAAAGAAAACTTTCAGTATGAATTTAAGCAAAACAAAATCCCTCAATATTTTGCTTGTAGGAAACATAAAATCCTCTTACAGGCATCTCATTTATTAATTTATATGGTGGAGACCATTTGAACTAAAAATTACAGGCGTAATTACAGGTTTCAATGTATTTTCTTCCTTTACAGATGTAAAGAATAGTAATTATTATTGTTGCTCACCTGGCTTCAGAAAGAAAATCCAGAGAAGGAAATGAAGCCTAAGGCTTATGAATGGCTCAGAACCAATGCCAAGAACCACCATAGATGCTTTCTATCAGAGAGTCCTTGTCTCACTTGAACTACTTCAATGTCTGCAAAGCTGAGAACCTGGAGAGAGAAATTTGGAATATTTGGTGGGAGAGTGAGAGAGGACTTGGTCCTCAGTCTCCAGAGCAAAAGTCACAATAGCCTTGTGTGACAGGTTCAGTGGGGACAGATTAAAAGATGAGGTTGCTTTGCCCTACGTCAGAAGGGTCAGCAGCAAGTGTCTTCAGAAATTCTTCTTCAAAGGACTGGACTTCTCCCCAGCTTCACCAAAGGCCATAGGTCCAAGAAACTAGAAAACAGAGACGTCAATTTAGTTTATCCTGAGCATAGCATAAGAGTTTAACAACTTCAAATCACTGTTTTACCAGTGTGATGAAAGTGTGTCAACCGGTCTGTGAAGCCCCATGATCATATCAATGTACACAGCTATGATTTAATTAAAAAAAAAAAAAGGAAGTTAAAATCTGGGATCAAAGGGCATGGTAAGTAACATTTTCTGGAGGCTGAGTACCTTAAAAGACTTTTAGCTAAAACACTTGCAAGGAAGGTGTTATGACATAAAATATGATCTCTAGTTTGAAGGAGAACAAATATTCTCCTGTGAGCTTCTTTTTTAACCATGCAGTTTGAAGAACCTGTAGATTTCAAGGCAAAATGCTAGAATTACAGAAGTTAGAGGGGCGAGATGAAAGTAGGCTTGAAAAGCTCTAATTTACGATATGGAACCAACACAAAATTATTAACAAACATAATATAGAACAAGTTATGTTTTGCATGTAACAGAAAGCTTCCTTTATCTGATTCCAACTGCACATTCAGAATAATTATTAAATATTCTTTAACGGCTGACACATATAAGAATGCAACAAGAAAAAGAATGTTGAATAGATGAACTATTGATTACAATTTTGTGAATCCAGTCACAGTTTTCTCCACACAAGCCATGAACACGCCCATCTTTTTGCCTTGCCTCAGTGTATTTCTTCCATAATTTTACAAGACACATATTACGTTCTCCCTATTTTGTCATTCATCAGTTACCACCGTCTCTCAGATCATCTAACCATTCTCTGAATGATTGTCCCTCACGTGATTCACTTAACACTATTTTAACTTGTTCATCTGGAACTCAGTAACCCCCAGGCCTGTCTCCCACTGTATAACAAATATTTCAATTCCCAAAATATATTCTGGGAGCTATTTGCTTAACCTTGTTCTGCACAATTTCCTTTACCTATTAAGTAATAATAATCATAATGCTGACTGCATAGACCATAAATAAAATAGTCCATGTAAAATGATTCAAACAGGGCTAGGTACAGAGTTAGCGTTTCGTCAATTTTAGTTATTAAATCACATGAACATAGACGCAAAACAAAACATAAAGCACCTTTCTTTTTACCCATCTGTTCAAGCTGCCCCTGTGAAGTAGCACAAAGTACCTTTACTACTCAAATATTCATTATGGAAGAGTGACATTTGCTCCATGAATCCTGCCTACAAATGTCCCCAAGGGGTCCATAGTGATACGCTGTCAGAGCAAAACTGTGTTCCCTGCAGCGGGGAGGCTGCACCTCGGCCTTCTCACGGCTGCTCTGTCACTGAAACCCTGGAGCCTCTCTGTGGCCAGTACTCAGAGTCGAAGAGACACGGAAATTATTTTACTCTCCCATCATAATTTCCCTTGTGCTCTTGACCCCTTTCCTAACCTCCCATAACATTTTTATCACCTATCCAAATTTTAAAACTAAATATCTTACGTTTATTTGCATCCATTGTTAGCTAATATTGCTGTGGATACACGTATGGTGTGAGGCTGTGTGTGTGTGTGTGAGAGAGGGGATATGGAGTTCCTGAGAAACTCCGAGTTAATAAAAACACATAGTGATCTTACCTCTTCTTTTCAGTAATACCATCAGATACATATCTTTATTTTACCACAGACATCACAGTGAGTGAATGAACTCACTTCTACCCTGGAATGTCATAGGTATATCTCACAGAATACTTAGAACAAAAATTTTCACACATACAAGTATACTCTTTGGAAATAATTGTCCGTGTGTCTGTCTTTTAATAAAAATGTAGTTATTGTGGGTGTATAATCGTTATATATTGATTTTTCATGAGGTACATGTGATGTTTTGATACAGGCTGTATGACTTGTATCGGCTTTTGTTTCAGACTATCTTTCCAAGGACGTTTGTACAGCAAAAAAACCCAGAAGACAGAGATAGTGTTTCCTCCAGCCCGAACGAAGATTTTTTTATTAGGAAAACACTAGATTTAAAATTTAATGATAAAATATATTTAGATAGAATGAATAAGATACAGTATTTGATACCACAACTAGGTGACTGCAGTCAAGAATAAGTTTTATATAGTTTAAAATAAATTAAAGAATGGAATTTTAACAGTGTTCTTAGCATAAAGAAATAATAAATGCTTGAGGTTTTGGATACCCCAATTACACTGATGTGATTACTACACATTGTGGGTCTGCATCACAACATCAGACGTATCCTGTAATGTACAACTAAATATTATGTACCCATGCTAACAAAAAATAAAAGATTAAGATACATGTATATATAGATAACTTTTAAAAATCCAGTGATAGAGATGCAAGAGGATGAGGAAGTAGCATCATAAATTATTTTTTATCTTGATATGAAAAAGGGAAAGTAGCAACTCCCTTGTCTCCTTCCCGATTTTGGACCCCAGAAGTCACAATGGCCTTTGAAGTGCTGCTCTTGTGCAGACAACCTGGCTATTGTCCAGCTCTTCCACCCACAATGTCTTCATGGTCTGTAGAGTATTTAGGTTTTAAGATGGTACAAAGAAGAAGGGAATAAAAATTTATTTTTAAAATTCTATAACTACTCTTGGAATTTTACCTTTGTTGCTTAGATGTCTGGGTTGACTCTGCTGCTCATTTCCCTGACCCATTTTCTCATCTTTCTGGCCCTTAGTGCCAAAGCCTAAACCTGGATTCCAAACAGTTCTGCCTGTATAATAATTGCCTATGGCCATGCTCCTGAACTGCCATCCCCGGACACAGGACCCCAGACCCAGCCAGTTGGCCTGAATCTACAAAACCTGCTTTAGTTTCACTTTTTAGCATTACTCCCTGTCATACGGACAAACAGAACTGGCACGTGGCTTTCCAGTTTTGTCTGTGTGATCCATCACATATGCCTAGTACCTCCTGGCCAGGCTCTATAAAACACTTTGGTAAATAAGTGAAGGTTGGCGACACAGTCTTAATAAATCAATACGTTAAAAGCAGATGCCTGCCATAAATATTATAAATGTTGTGATTATTAAAACTCCAGTACTTGATGCTGGACATGATGGCTCATGCCTATAATCCTAACATTCTGGTAGTTCAAGACCACCCTGAACAAGAGCGAGACTCTATCTCTAAACATAGCCAGGCATTGTGGCAACTGCCTGTAGTGCCAGCTATTTGGGAGGCTGAGGCAAGAGAATTACTTGAGCTTAACGGTTTGAAGTTGCTGTGAACTATGATGCCACAGCACTCTACTGGAGGTAACAAAGTGAAACTCTCAAAAAACAAACAAACAAAAACCCTCCAGTACTTGCTTCTGGTCAGAGACATGCTTCTTGTTTTCCTAGTGAATATACTATCTGGTTAGCATAGTACTGTAGTAATAACTTTAGAAATGTTGATGTTAGAAAAAAAATCAAAACAGTGATTTGGTGGGTATTTGATCTCAGATTATATTATAAAAGCATTTCTTTTCAATCGGTATTAATTTTACCTCTTACACATTTGAAGTTTATATTTTACATAGTAATACATGAAGAGAGTCACAGTTACTATATGTCAGCAATGGACAACTCATTCATTCGACCGCGATGTTCAAAGCAGTGCCAGTGTGCTCGGCATGGTGATAGATGCTGAGGATGATCTGTAAGCCTGATTTTCTATCCTCTTAGAGCTTATAGCCTAATAAAGGAGTGCTATAATGAACAAAAATAATTGCTCTCTTCCAAAGAAAAATAAACATGCCATATGTATTTATATCCTTCTTTTCTTCTACTACGTGAAATATACCCTAACATGTAGCAAGCTTATTGCACATCTATCCTTGTCCTTGGTCTATAATCAGGAACAGACTGATTTTATACCTTAAAAATATGAAAGTGACAAAATGGACTTTATTAATATTCTAATAATGACAGACCATCTTCTCAGTAAAACTTGTAAGCAGTGCAACAATTTACTGAGAAAATACTAGATAATTCTTGAGCAAAGTAAAAGTATGATACATAAACCATTCTCAAGAAGTATACAACATTGGAGGAAGGCTAAAATTCATAACTACAGAAATGTTAGAAAGGGTCACATGAGTAAAAGTGTCATGTTAGCTAGTGAGTGTCAGAGAATACAAAATGAGGCAGCCAGCATTTGAGATTTTTTTTTTTTAAATAAATGAAATTGGCATTTGATGCAGGTATTTCAGGGAGTGGGAAAAGAGTAAACTAACGATAAGAATGGCAAAATAATCTGGTATCTGCAAACCAACCTATTAATATTTTGTCAGTCTGTAGACGGTTTGGTCAGGCATTTTGTGAAGAACTTTAAAGCTACAGGGAAGAGATTTTAATGCAATTGGTAAGCAATGGGAATCCAAATAATAATAATAATTTCATATATATGTATATAAATGATGGGACATTGGGGCTGAGGGTGGAGGGCAGGGAGAAAAGATTAATGGGGATTCAGAAAAGGTGAGGTTTTAGGCTTACTTATTATCATAAAGCAGCAGATCTCAATCTAAGGGTCGCAACCCATAGGAACTGTATTAAAGGGACGCAGCGTTAGGAAGGTTGAGAACCACTGCCATAATGAGTCTGAAAGAAACAATAATGGAGAAGAGGGATGGAATCAAGAAACACAGGGGAAGGAAATCCACAGGATTTGGTAATGGCTGGGTCTGGTTGCCTTGAGCTGAAGCTCTCTTCTTTTCTTTCTCCTCGAATGAACCCTCCCTAAGGCCAAATCTGAAGTATCTTGATAACTGATATGGTACCAATGATCTGATCAAGGAAAGGCCTCCTTCACTGCACTTAGTTTTCCTTCTCAGCAGTTCCATCACCTTTAGAGGAAATAGGAAATACTAGAAGGCATTCTTTCCCTTTTGTACTGAAACAAGGTTGAAATTGTCTTAATTCACAGCATTCACTATCATGGGTGTACAATTAAAATACACACATAACTGTGACTCAATAAATGACTTAAATAATAGGTGAGTTCAATATGTCACAAATTTAAAATGCTCAATATTTGTACTGCATAGTTGGAATACATTGGTCTTATGTAATTTTAAGATAAGTATTCATACATATTTCTAAAAGATCAATCCATTAAATAACGGAGATTTAGATTAGGTGCTTTATCTCATTTAAGTAAAACTTTTCCAGACTCTTGTGGTTTAAACACAACTTATGTATGTTGGGTACATGCAATAGTGAATTGTTAACTCTGGCTCCATGCGGAATTGCCTGCTCTTCTTTATGCCACCTTCCATATGGAAGATATCAGTGTGCTAAGTACTAGTCAGGGCTCTGCTGCCCAACCTATGCTGGCAAACAGCAAGACTTCTGAAGAGCAGTATTGATTGAGATACATTAGGGTAAAGCTCCGCATTGGACATTTAATAATGAGGGTCATATTGCCTGTACCCCAAACTACAACCAAAGATATTTTGTTATTTTATAAAGTATTTGTTGAAAATGTCTACAGCAAACAGTGTATCGTGCATGTTAAGAAAAAACCTAAATGAAAATTAGCAGTGAAAATAATTAAATGATATTTTGTATTTACATCTCAAACACTCCATTCAACTGACATCAGAAGATCATCCAAATGAAAATTTGTTAAATGTTGTTCAACTTAAGTGCCACTAAGTTCATTATTTTAATATAATGTGATGTCCACTGCCTTATTCTGTAAATAAAGCTTTTATAACAGTGGGATATAAAGGAAGGGGGACAGAAAAGTCTTTTTTTGAGGGTAGAAGTAAATCTCTCACGTGCTTCATACAAATGTTACAGAGCCTGTAAAAAAAAAAAAAAAAAAAAAAAATATTCTGGTTTCTCAGTGAATGTTACAAATCTGAAGGATTCTATAAAGTGCTCCATGAAGGCTGTAGGTGATGGCTCACCCCTATAATCCCAGCACTTTGTGAGACTGGTCATGAGTTTAAGATCAGCTTTAGCAACATAGTGAATCCCTGTATCTACAAAGAATGAAAATAAATAAACACATTGGCTGGGTATGATGGCATATACCATTGTTGCTGCCCTAGCTACTCAGGAGGCTGAGGCAGGAGAATCCCTTGAGTCCGTGAGTTTGAGGTTTCAGTAAGCTATGATGATGCCATGGCATTTTAGCCTGGGCAACAAAGCAAAACTCTATCTCAAAAAATAAATAAATAAATAAATAAATAAACCAACCAACACACAACAAAAAACATCCAAAACCTATACTGAGAAAGATGAAGGAAACTTAACTCAGGGTAGGAAGTCAAGCATCTAGAATGTACATTTTTGGTTTTTGTTTCCTGCATAAATACTTTGTTCATTTTATTTCTTAATTCCTCAATGAATGTTACAAATAACATACAATGAAACATTCTTTGGTGGAATCTTTGGCTTATTTCCAGGTGTAGATTACCAATAGCACCAAAAATGATGATGTGTTTCCTTCCTTTTGAAACCTTGATATAAATGTCCTCTCATTCATTCAAAAATTGGTACTTTACTTATTTCCCTAAGTGGAATGCCAAATCTTTGCAACTAGGACTGTAGTGTATTCACACCTACATTCATACTACATAGAACAACGCCTGGCCAGTGGATAACAGGTGCTCGGCGGCCCAGGCAAACGTGTCAACACAGGGCACAATGCAACATTGGCTATGAAACTCTCTAAAAATGGCAGATTGGATTTTCCCTTCAACCCAACAGATACAGCAATTAGCAAGTGATAAAAATGAACCTAATCTTAGCAGTTATTTGATGATGACCTTGTTTGTTCTGATGTAGACTCTCAGCTCGTATTTTAATGCTGCAGCTTACAGCTGCAGCTTTGTGACATGCAGGGCATAATTTGGAGTTCAGAATTGTTTATCAACTTTATAAAGAAGTGTGCCGCAATGAAGCACGGAAGTGCGTGAGAAAATTCTCATTTTAAAATAATTGAAACAATGAAATAGTACTCAAAGTTTTAACAAAAGGCAGGGAGCTTCAGTTGATAAGACAAATAAACCATTTTAAGGGGATAGAAGTCCTGAAAATGATAAAGACCTTTGGGGACTTTAATCTTGTTTGTCAAGAATAGTATCACAGATGTTTTTCTAAATCTGGAGAAGAAAATCAGTGGTTGTAGTAAGTAGAGAATGGATTAAATGTGAGAGCGTTGTTCTTTGAGATACAATAACCTGCTATGCCAGAGCACGTTGGCTTTTGAGGTGACATAACACACAGTAACATGATGAGATGTAATCCAAATAATGTTTCAAATGCACATGATCCTGCCTTTGATACTTGCTAATCATTAGGACACAGGGCCTCATGAAGAACTTGACCCTAACTTAATTTCCACAGACACTCTAAAGGTCTGGTATAAGTTTGACTCAGTGCTTGAGGTTTTTTTTTTTCTACTATAGTAAATAGCTAATTAAATTCCTTTCACATTTAAAAATGTGTTCACTGTCCTACCTGTGTTTCTCAGGCTGCTTCTTGAATTGCTGTTTTCTTTAGATAATAGAGTATATATTTTCTTTCTTTTTTTTTTTTTGCAGTTTTTGGCCGGGGCTGGATTTGAACCCGTCACTTCTGGCATATGGGGCCACTGCTTCCTACTCCATTGAGCCACAGGCGCCACCCAAAAACCTTCTGAGTTTTTTTTTTTTTTTTTTTTGCAGTTTTTGTCTGTGGCTGGGTTTGAATCTGTTACCTCCGGCAAATGGGGCTGGTGCCCTACCGCTTTGAGCCACAGACGCCACCCAAGTATATATTTCTAAGAGTGATCTAAAGGTCTCAGAGGTGTCCCATAGGAAGACTAAAAGGGTGGAAGACAATTACCAAAAACATCCCAGGGTGGAGTTCATGTGTATATATCTTATTAAGTGATTGTATATAATGAACAAATTCTCAAAATAAACACTCTGCTTTTCAATTTCCTTCAAAGAATCTTCACAGAAATTAAGAAAGCAGGGAATATATTTTATTTCATCTCAAATTTTCTAAATATGTTATAGCTATCATTCTATCTTTCATTTACACCATGGCAATGCTGTGGTAGGTATGGCGTGTGGTTTTGTAACTGTCTCTTTCTATCTCACTGTGTGTTAAAGGTGACCCATTTCCTCTAAAATTATTACACCTCTGTGATGAATTTTCAGAATGTAAATGCTAGTGTTCATAACTTGTTAAATAACTAATTTAATATTTTCTTCATCTTGCTACAGAGACACAAGAAATATCAGTTCAAAGGATCTCATAATAACAAGAAAAAATCTCCCCAGCATTAAGTTTCTTCATACTTCCATATTTGCCAGAAATGTATTTGTCTGAAAGAGCAGAGAGACAATGTTCTGTAAAACCAGGGTGATATGCAGTAGAATGTAACTACATTTCTGGACATCCTTGAATTTGTTTTTTTTTTTTTTTTTTTTTTTTTTTTTTTGGTACTTTTATCTTCATAAAACTAATGGGAAATGTAAAAAATTTAGTTGATGCACATTTAATATTCTAAAACATGCACTTTTAGCAATAAAAACAATGTGCAAAAAATATGAATCATGTACCTATTTTTATGTAAAGAGGTAAAAATGATTTGAGTTAATAACACCTAAACCTTCACGCAATAAGGAAGTGGCTGCATCACTACAAATGTAACAAAACCTGGAGGATGATCAAGAAGCAAGGACAGATAGCTTTCTCTTCCCCTTTCCTGTCCAAATGATAAGTTTGCGTGGAGAAATTGATAGTTAACATCTGGAGTACACAATAATTAGACCCATATGTTATTCTGGAAATTGTTGCAAACTTTTGCTAGGGTTAATTGTTTTTGTAAACCGTATACAGTTGATTATGAGGTATTACTTCATATTCAATTCATCACTTTCTGACCTTTACAAAGCCTTCAAATAAATTAGCTTTCTCAAGTATTGTTAAAAAGAGGTGCCAGAAATTAGAAGACTACTATTTATAGTCAAAGTGCTGATTTTGACTTTCTTTGTGGCAGAGAAGACCAGCTGACCCATAATCACATTCTCTACTTCCTTTTGGTAACAGAACCCCCAATGTTATCTGGGATCATGGCTTCCAGATACAAGCGATATTTATCAACTTCCCTCGGGCTTAGGTATGGTCTTGTGATCATATTTGGACTAATAGACTAAATGAGGTGTGCAGCTTCTAGACCACATCCTTAAAAGGATTCAACGTGCCCTTACGTTTTACTTTGCTTCTCCCATGGACTAGAATGGAGATGGGGCCGTAGTGAGCCAGATTCCTTCATGTAGACAAGAAGAACAACCTTAGAAATGGCAGCGCAATAAGGGAGAAGAGCTCTGGCTACCAAGATGTCCTTACTGAGAAGAATCAGGCCAAACAACCAATGAGCTGGGTATTTAATTATAATCATCTAAACCATAAATAAATTTTATATTGTTTAAGCTATTGTTATTTGATTTCTGTTAAAATAGGCAAAACAATGTCTTGTACTAGCTTGTAAGACATGTCTGAAAAATGTAACACCTTATAGGAAGTAGGAAGGATAGTCTTCAAGAAGCAACTTTTACTGGACAGAATACTTTTAAAAGTATCCTGGAGACACACAGATAGTGCACGCCTCACGGAAAGACATATATAAATTCATGCCAAAACTTTTACCGTGAATAAGTATCAGCTGTAGGCCAGCAGTCTCTTCTCTTAGTATGCACACAAAATGGCTAGAAAGATGTAAATAATTTGAATGAAAACTTAGAGTAACAAAAAACGTGTAACCTCAAATTCTAAGAAAAATCCTACAGTGGGTGATGCCCACTAATGTCACCAAACCTCACTATCACAAAGATAATTCCGATGACAAATTTGGAATGATTTTTAGATTTAAAACACAGATCGAAATGTAGTCAGGGAGCAATTAGTTTACTACAGAAAAGTAGAGGTTAGAGAAGATTCTGTTTTGGCGGGGAGCAAGCAACTATTATTTGGACACAAAATTAGAGCTGATAGATCTGTTTATATTCATGAACTTTCCAAGTTTCTACACAGGCTGCCTTTGGCACAGATTTCTGATGTAGCATCAGTAAATTTTCTATTAGTAAAATATGCAAAGAAGCAACATTCTTACCTTAATTAGGCAAAACATATTAATCCTGCCTCTGTCAATACCAGTATATAATCAATCACTGCATAGAAATTGGAGAAGAAATGTTGTCTCATTCTGCAACACAATTAAAAATTTTCTTTGACATACATAAAACTAAGGACCATAAGATAAGACATTTAAAATGCTAGCTTACTTGATACATGCTAGTTAAATTGAAAATGGCCTGATGTGTAGAACAGAATTTAATATACAACGAGAGCACATTTTGGATCCCAAAGAGGTAGTTACTAAAGTAGAAAATAATATTTTATGCTCATCTTTAAGTTACATGCTAATACTGGCACTTGGCTATCAACAGTATACTACCTGGAAAAACATTGCATTCCATTCATATGAGAAAGGAAAATAAAATGTGTTTTATTTTTAAGTACTTAAAACTTTCCCAAATGCCTTTACACTTAGTTAAATCGATTGATTTACTGATCTTTTGAGAATAGTAGTGTTCATGTAACTAAGTGACATACAGCAAATGATGTGTTAATGGACGTGTACTGAGTAGAACTTACAAGAATACTGATATCTTCCTCAAAATCAGAGAAGAATCATCTTGCAAGTGCTCTTCACCTGGGGTCTTCGCTTTCTTCCTTCTGAAATTCAATCTCAACACGTGAGGTGCAGCAGTCTTTCTGACTGTGGGTATGAAAGACTCATGCTAAGAACAGCAATGCAGGAAACTAGAAAGATCCTGGATACTTTTTCTTACTAACATCTACTTATGGTTGCCTGCCTCTGGACTTTATGTTACAAAAAAAAAAAAAAAAAAAAAAAACACCCATTCCTGGTTTCAGGTACTAGCATTTATGTTGCTTATACATAAAGATGCAATGTTTTCACATCAGGGAAATTATACTCTAATAATTATTTTCATTATTTCTGCTCCTTTCTTCTGAAATTATTCCTTCAGGAAAACATTAAAGAAATATATTTTAGACATCTACTACATATCAGCCACTGCCCTATAATGCAGATATAACTGTGAACGAGAACGAGACAAGTTTTGTATGTTTATAGAGCTTACTTTCTAATAGAAGAAATAGACCAGAATGAGTGAAAAATGACAAATGTAATTTCAAGTCATGTAAAGAGCTGTGAAGAGAATACACAAAGCAAAGTGACTTAGAATGGTGGTGAAGCAACAGAAAGAAAATCTTACTCAGATTAGAAGGACATCTCCTAAGAGGAAAATTTGAGCATTCCTGACAAATAAGAAGCAATAATCTTGGAAGAGGAGCTAAGGTGTAAAGAATAGCAGGTGCAGAAGCTGGAGGCATGAATAAGCTTAACATGTCTGAAAAATAAGAAAATTCCTATTATTAGACATTAGTGTAGAAGATTTTGGTGAAAAATGGGGATAAGTGATTGTGCTAATTTTTCTGTATGCCCTACCTTACAGGTTTTTTATTGGACAGAAAAATAAAGCAAAAAGCAGAGTTAATGACTGACTTCCAAGGCAGGTAAATTTTGCCCAAGTAGCCATAGATGTCCTTATGGAGATGTCATTGAGGCAGAGATTCAATGAGGAAAGAGAGCAAATCACTTGGATGTCTGGAGGAAATACGTTCCAAGAAAAAGGAACAGCAAAGGCAAAGACCTGGAGACAGAAGTCTTCTTGATGAACTCAAGGAACCAAAAGACGGTTGGTCTGGTTGGAGTGAAATGAAGTTTAGGGAAAGTAAAGGAAAAGGGTCAGAGGGAACCAGAGCCATCGGCAGAACCTCAGCTTTTACACTGAGAGAGATGGAAATCTCACTGGAGATCGTGAACACTAGTAAACTTACAGGTCTTATCATTATTATTATTATTGAGATGGAGTGTCACTATGTCACCCTCAGTAGAGTAGTGTGGCGTCACAACTCCCAGCAACCTCAAACTCTTGGGCTTATGAGACTCTCTTGCCTCAGCCTCCAAGTAGCTGGGACTACAGGCACCTGCCACAGCACCTGGCTATTTTGTGTGTGTGTGTGTGAGTGTGTGTGTGTGTATGTGTGGTAGTTGTCATAGTTGTCTTTGTTGTTTGGCAGGCCCTGGCTGGTTGGAACCTGCCAGCCCCGGTTTATGTGACTGGTGTCCTAACCACTGAGCAGGCACCGAGCCTAAAATTAACTTTAAAAAGAACTTATCAGTAAAATATTAAGACGTTTATACTCTAATCCTTTTTTTTTTTTTTTTTTTTTTTTAATTAAATCATAGCTGTGTACATTGATGTGATCATGGGGCACCATAAACTATTTTTATAGACCATTTGATTTAAACTTAAGACACGAAACTATAAAAATACTAGAAGAGAGTGCAGGGAAAATCCTTGAAGAAATTGGTCTGGGTGAGTATTTTATGAGGAGGACCCCCCGGGGAATTGAAGCAGCTTCAAAAATACACTACTGGGACCTGATCAAACTAAAAAGCTTCTGCACAGCCAAGAACACAGTAAGTAACACAAGCACACAGCCCTCAGAATGGGAGAAGATATTTGCAGGTTATGTCTCAGACAAAGGTTTAATAACCAGAATCCGCATAGAACTCAAACGTATAAGCAAGAAAAGAACAAGTGATCCCATTGCAAGTTGGGCAAGGGACTTGAAGAGAAAATTCTCTGAAGAAGACAGGTGCACGGCCTACATACATGAAAAAATGCTCATCATCTTTAATCATCAGAGAAATGCAAATCAAAACT
>CAUYPK010091904.1:0-17532 GCA_963574355.1 Loris lydekkerianus | reverse complement strand
GACTGTGGGAGTTGGGATTTGATCAAAAATTTTCTGGGTGGGTTTACTTTTGTGGTGGAGAATTATGCTGGTCTTTATGGAGGATAGGTCTAAGAATGTCCTGAAGAGCTGGTTTAGTTGTATCAAATTTCTTCAACATGTGAATGTCATTGAAGTATTTAATTTCTCAGTCATAAATGAAGCTCAGTTTAGCTGGGTACAGGAACCTGGGTTGAAAGTTATTTTGTTTTAGGAGATTAAAAGTCGATGACCATCCTCTTCTAGCTTGAAAGGTTTCAGCAGAGGGATCTGCAGTTATTCTAATATTCTTCCCCTTGTAGGTAATGGTTTTCTTTCATTTGGCAGCTTTCAGAATTTTCTCCTTTATATTAACTTTAGTGAAATTGATTATGATGTGTCTGGGGGATGTCTTATTCGGGTTGAGTCATGGTGGAGTTCTGAAACTGTCTGCTATCTGAATTTCGGAATCCCTTGGCATATCTGGAAAATTCTCCTTCATAATCTCATGGAGAAAAGATTCTGTGCCTTGTGAAGCCACTTTGTCACTTTCCAGGATCCCTATAAGACAAATATTGTTTTTCTTCGAATTATCCCAGAGCTCTCTGAGAGAGTGGTCTGTTTTTACTCTCCATTTCTCTTCTTCTTTGAGGGTTTGGGAGTGTGAGAAAGTTTTGTCTTCAATGTCAGAAATCCTTTCTTCTGCTTGCTCCATTCTGTTACTGAGGGATTCTACTGTGTTTCTCAGATCTTTGAGGGATGCAACTTCTTGTCTTAATGTATCAAAATCTTTGGTCATTTGCTCCTTGAATCTGTTGAATTCTTGAGTTAACTTTTGGAATTCTAATTCGATCTTATTTGCTATCCAGATCCTGAATTCAATTTCTGACATCTCAGCTATTTGTTTGTGCTTGGGGTCTTGTGCTGTTACTGCGCCATTGATCCTTGCGGGAGTTGATCTACTCTGATTATTCATATTGCCAGAGTTTTTTTGTTGATTTCACCTCATGATTGTTTTTCACCATTGCCTCTGGCTGTCCTCAGAGTTGGGGAGATGTCTCTCCAAGATTAGACCCCAGCGGGATCACTCTATTGTTGCTTGATCTTTGTAGGGAGTGACCCTGTGTAGTTTCTCTGGGGCTGCTCTAGCTAGAGAGTTCTGGTTGTGGAAGCAGGTCCGGTGTGTGACACACCCAGATTCAGCAACAGGGCTGGGTGTGGTGCACACGGTTCTGGGAGTGCCTGGCGCCCAGTGACTTTGGCACCGGGAACACAAGGCTCCAGCAGTCTCTGGCCAGGAGGAGGGCTCTGCACAGAGGCGGGGGGATGGGGGGCTCCAGAGGGCATGCAGCTACCAGAGTCCCTGGCCAGATGAACAGGCTAGTGTTGAGGCTGGGAGGACACAGGAGGGGGGACGCAGGGTTGCGTGGCTCCCGCACTTCCTGGTCATGGAATGTGGAGGCCCGGTGGGTGCGGGTCAGCAGTCAGGGGTCGCTGCACAGCTCTTTTGGAGGTCTGGGTGGCACCAAGCCCAGGAGTTTGAGGTTGCTATGAGCTGTGACTTCACGACACTCTACCCAGGGCAACAGCCCAAGGCTCCAGTGTGCCAAAACTGTCTCACTCTGCCCCTAAGGATTAAGGCTGTAAGGCAGTTCAAGTCCCTGCCTTTAGGCTGCTCAGTCACTAGGTTACTTTGTTTCACCCGATCCTTGCTCTGGGACCCTGAGGGTGGAGCTTGCCAGAGCAGTCTTTCACACAATGGCTTCCTGCGCCCAGCTCAGTGACTCAGTCTGGGGCCCCAAACAATGCCCAAAGTTCTCCACACTCCTGCTCAAACTCTCCCCAAGGCAGCTCAACTGAGCGCCAAGTCCAAGAACACCAAAAAAGTTCACAGGTAAGGCCTTTCCTGTTTGCAGTCTCACTGCTGCTTGTACTCACAGTCGCCGTTGTGATTAGGTCAATCGAACACATGCAGCCACTTGCCAGTTTTCCACTGTTTTTGTCCTCCTCCTGGGGTCCAGAAGTCCTTTGCTGGCTCCCTGTATCCTCAAAGGGATGATCATAGGCAGATCCCACCAGCCAGAGATATCTGTAGTCTTGTCTCCCCAGACTCGCTGTGCCCAATTGCAGGGAAGCTGTTACTCGGCTGCCATCTTTAATCTCCTTCCTCCCACCCTATTTCTACAGGTTTTTTTTTTTTTTTTTTTTGCAGTTTCTGGCCGTGGCTGGGTTTGAACCCGCCACCTCTGGCACATGAAGCCGGTGCCCCACTCCTTTGAGCTACAGGCACTGCCCCTATTTCTACAGTTTTGATTGCTATATGCAGAAATTTTATAAAAGTTTTAATGTGTGACTGGGTGGCACAGAAATATGCATATTTATATATACATATTTATACGTACATATACATATATATACATATTTATACGTACATATACATATATATACATATATATAAAATATACATATATATTATATACATATATATAAAATATACATATATATTATATACATATATAAAATATACATATATATTATATACATATATATAAAAGAAATATATATATATTTATATATAGAGAGAGGGAATATATATATATATTTTATATATAAAATACAGTATTGTTTTCTTATTCAAAATGTATTTTCTGTTCTTAGTCCCTTACTTTTTACTAAATTTTTTATTGTGAAATTTATTATGCATATGACAATACATAAAACTTTATGTCCATTGTAAAGCTTAATAATTAAAATAGCTACCATGGATTCACTACTATACAAATCTAGACATACAATATTGCCTTGATATTACTCCTGTTGTGACTCTTCCTGATTTCATTCCCTTTCAAGCCCTCTCATCCTCCCAATAGCAATAGGGTCAAGGTTGTTGTGTTTACTTTTACTTTTCTTATAGTTTTCCTATTAATATGAATTTTACATGATTTATGTTTACCCATCTGTGACCTTTATATAATGAAAACAAATCACATAACTCTTCTCTAGCTTTTTTTGTTCAGTATTATGTTTTAAAATTTATCTATATTTGTGTAAGTATGGTTATTTTTTCACTGTTGCATAAAATTTCATCCTATGAGCATAATAAACTATTTTTTCATTGTACTTTTGATTGGTATTCCAACGATTTCAGGTTTTGCAGTTATAAGCAATGCTGCTGGGACCATGTTAATATACATATTCTGGTATGTCTATGTAAGAGTTTCTCTCAAGTAGATGCTTCGTACAGGGTTGCTGATTCACAGGGTAAGCACCTGTTCAGTCTTATTAGGTAATGTCAAACTGCTTTCCCAAGTGGCTGTGCCAACTTACGTGCTTGTCAGAAGTATATGTCTACACTTTATCAACACTGTATCGTCTGAATTTTAGAGGTTTTTTTCTCCTAATTCATTGGTATAAAACAATGTTGCATTGTGATTAATTTATATTTCTCTGGTTACTATTGAAGTAATGAGGTTGAACACTTTGTTGTGTATGAATATATAATACACATACACACCTCTGTACGTATAAACGTACACATACGTATGTCTTTGTTTTTTCTCTTCTGTGAAGTACTTGGCCAAGTGGTTTTAATTTAGGTTGTCTTTTATTGATTCACAGGAGTTTTTCATATATTCTCAATATTTGGTAACATTTAATGATCAGAAATCTTTTTTAATGTAGCTGAATTTATCAACTTTTTAAAAATGTCTTGCTTAAGAAATACTTTCTACTCTAGTTCATAAAGAGACTTTCCTGTATTTTCTTTTAAAAGTTTTATGGTTTTATCCTTCACACTGATCTTCAATCAATCAGTAACTGAATTTTTTTTTAAATATGTGTATGATATTATGTAGGAAATGGAATAACAGTTTTTGATAAGGATAATTGAAATTCTAGCAGCTTTTGGATATCTCATGTCTTCCCCGTGATATGAAATTTCACATTTATTATAAATCATTATAAACTATTTTTGCATGCATTTGTTTCTGGACTTTCTATTCTGTGTTCATTAGTCTGTTATCAGCACATATATTTTACTGTAGGTCTTAATTATAAGAAATCTTTATAATATAGCTTCAAATTTATTAGCTCAAGATTTGTCCCCAACATGGTGACTATTTTAAGGCTCTTGCTCTTACAAATAAATTATAAAATCAACTTGTAATTTCAATGGTAACAATAACAACAACAATAAATCACCCTGGGATTTGAATCGGATTCTCCATAGATTAATTTGGGGAGAATCTACATCTTTATGATAGTGAATCTATTCAACAACATGAAATATCTGTTTATTTATGTAGGAAACTTTAATGTTTCTAGATAAAACTTTGTAATTTTATCCATGGAAGCATGCATATATTTTGTTGAATTTATTTCATAGAACAATTTATATTTATTACTATTGTATTATACAAATTTTTAAAATAACTTTTTTTTTTTTTTTGCTGCTGGTGTAAAGATTTGCATTTGAATTTCTGGTACTGATTTTTTTTTCTAAAAATGATTTATGCTATCAATATAAAATTTTTTGTAGATGTAGAACATTCAAAATTTTTTGAATTTTCTGGGAAAAGTGGTAATGAGTAATTATGAACTTTGTTTCTGTTTTAGCAATATTTTCAATGTCTCTTTCTTTTCATCTTTTTACAATGGCTAGGACAGCTGTTACATTTTGAAAAAGAATAACAGCAGGTATCTTAAACTGCTTTTAACATTTTAAGATTAGATATAATATTTATTCTGTATTTTGTGATGTATCTTTATCAGGTTTAGACATTTTTTCCCTATCTCCAGTTGACTACTTTTTCTTTCTTTTTCTTTTAGTAGCCACAAGTGGATGTTGAATTCTATTACTGCTTCTGCATACACTAAGAAAATTATAAGGTTTATTTCCTTAATCTGTTAATCTGAATGAATTATAACAATTTTCTGATACAAAATTTAGTTTGTGCTTCTAGGATAAACTCACCTCCGTTATTTTTGTGGGTCAAATTTTGTCCCCACTACCTCTCTGCCCAAAGACGTGCTGAAGCCTTAATTTCTTGTCCCTGTAAATGTAACTTTATTTGGATTTGGGATCTTTGCAGATATACTGAAACTAAGATGACGTCATTAAGGCAGGCCCTGATGCAATATGACTGATGACCCAAGGAGAGGAGAACAGAGACACGAAGGGATGATGGAGATATGAAGACAGGTAGAGATTAGACTGATGCTGCCAGCAGCCATAGAATGCCTGGAGCCACCAAAAGCTGGAAGAGGTGCAGAAGGATCCCCCCAAAGCCTTCGGAGGAAGCATGACACTGCCACACCTTGATTTTGGACTACTGGCCTCTAGCATTGTGAAAGAGTAAATTTCTGTTGCTTTAAGCTGCCTGGTTTGTGTACTTGGTTAGGGATCTCTAGGAAACTTGTGCAAGTTTTTTGAGTTATATCCCCTTTTTTATTCTTAATATTTTTTAAAAAATCTGTCTTTTATCATCATTATTCTTGCCAGTGGTTTATTAATGAATTTTTTTTTTCAAAGAACCAACTTTTTCTGTTTATCTTCTCCACAGTATATTTATTATTTTCGATTGATGTCATCAATCACCTACTTTCTACATTCTTTTGGTACATTCTGTGTTCTTTTTTATTTCGTAGTATTTAATAAATTTCCCACCAATGACTACTTTATTAACTACATCCAATAAGTTTTAATTTTGTGATTTTTCTTGCTATTAAGTCTTAGGTAGTTAGTTTTCAGTTTCATTAGAAATTCCTTTTTCCATTTATTAGTTAGAAAAACATTTTAAATTTTCAAACATTTTTTCTTAGTTATCTTTTTGTTCTACATATTTAATTGTCATCAAATGTTCTGTATGCTCAAGTTCTTTAAAATTTGTGGAGGCCTGCTTTGTGGGCCAACACATGGTTCCCAGTGTCCCAGAACATAGATATTCCATATATAGTCTGTGAAAAACATGTCTTCTCCAGATCTAGGGTACAGTTCCAAATATCCATTAACTTAAGGTTGTCAGTTGTACAGACTGTCTTCTGTGTCTTTATTGATATTTGAAAGGCAGTTATGTTAAAATCTGTCTGTAGATTTGATAGTTTTAACTTTACATTTTATACATATGTGTGTATAACATATTCATATACTTGAAGGCTATATTATTATTTAGTAGAAATTTAGACATCTTCTATCTTTCTGGTGAACAGAACCTCTTTATAATATCGAGCAGCCTCTTTATCTATGATAATGTATTTGGCTTTGTAATCTTTATACTTTGGTATTAATATAGTTATGTCACCTTTCTTTTACTAATATTTTCTTGACTTACCTTTTTACTATTATTAAACTTAGTTGTTTTCCATATTCTTGTGTTTTAGGTGTGACTTTGTAAAGCAGCCTATAATATCCTAAGTTTTATCCTTAGCTGGCAATCTTTGCCTTTGATATGGAGGTTGTAAAAATATTTAAATTTATTATCTTATTATATTTGGATTTGATTTTATCATCTTTGCTTTTCATTATGTCTGTCTTGCCTTTTCTATCATTGTATCTCTACCTCCTGCCTTCTTTTGGATTAATTTGTTTTCTTTGTTTATTACTATTCATTTCTTCTTCTCGATTCATTTGGAAGTTATTCTGTGTCTGTTTTTTGATGTGTAACCTAATTATTTTAACATAGCCTGAAGTTAATTAAAATTTTCTCCTACTTCTGAATCACATAAGCACCCTGGAATGTTAATTTTAATCATCCCTTTTCAAAATTATATGCAATTATTAATAGGGTATTTTAGTTCCAGCTAAATTATAAATTAGCATGATTTCCCCATTTTGTCAATTTTTTAAGATTTTTCTCACTTTTAAAAATATTTTTTGCTTACCAATAATTCTTGTAGAGGAAATTTGTGTGTGTGTGTGTGTGTGTGTGCATGTGTGTGTGTAGGGGGGTCATTTCTATTCTGTTCATAAATTCATGAGAATTTCTTTCATTAAAATTATTCTGGTGGTAAACTCTCTCTTTTTATCTCTTTATTTGCTAAGATTCTTATTTCACCTTCATTCCTGAAAGGCAGCTTAACTTGGTATAGAGTTCTTTGTTGAAAGTAAAGGAAAATATGTTAGCAATGAATGAAAATGCTGCCAATATCAGGAGAGAAATAGAAACTATGAAAGAGAATTAGTGGAACATCTTGAATAGAAAATATAATATTTGAATTAAAAATAATCCTTAAATGCTTGTAACAGTATATATGAGTTAAAACACAAGTCGATTAACTTGAAGATTGATAAATATAAATTTTTTTGTGGAGCTCTTATAGCCACATTGAAATGACAGATGGATCCCATCACCTCAAGTTTGGTTCAGATATCAAGATTAATGATATCACACACACTAAGAGTATGAAAAGGTTTATTACTCATATATGAAGGTAACAAGGACGTTTGGGAGATCTCCACAAGTCTCTCAAGCTGGTCTGAAAATGGCTAATGAAAGGATAGTAGTTTGAGATAGTAGTTTGAGATAGTACTCCTTGGGAGCCAGCAGGAGATTGAGGGAGGGTGAACGGTGGGATCACACCTATGGTGCATAATGCAAAGGTGCATGTTGGATCTATTAGTATAGAGTATATACTATAGAGGATGTGGGAAGACTATCTTCTATACATTAAGTACCTTGCTTGTCTGTATATAGGACAGAAGGGGAAGAAGGAGAAAGTGGAGGAGAAAAATGTGGCAGAAAAAATATTGAGAGAAATTATGGCTAAAACTGTTCAAATTTACTGAAATGCATAAATACATATATATACAGGAAGTTTATGAACTTCAGCAAGATAAACACAAAGAAAACACAACTAGTCAAATTGATAAAAAAGAAAAGTAAAAAATCTTGAAAACATCTAAATAAAAATTAAACAAGTTATTTCATGGGGAAAATATAGAGGAGTGGGTTTTTTAGTCATGTGGTATATCAGTCAGGGTCCAATCAGGAGAAGAAGCTACATAGTAAGTTAGCTGAAGAAGTATACTACAAAGGATGGTTCAACTGTATGAATCAGAGTGAACTCAAAGGATCCCTTAAGGCTAAGGAAGGGTACCCAAGTAATGGCAAAGTTGGAAGAAGGGGCCTTCCCTGGAGCTGGAGTTAGATATCATTACAGCCTACTGGATGGTAGAGAAGTTTACTTGTTTGCTGTGGCTAGAGTTGGTGCATGGTTTCCAGGAAAGCAGGAAAATAATCTCTGGGGTACCAGGGGAAGCTGTGGGATGGGTGCCCAGAAAGAACAAGGTTGTGAAGCACTGTGAGCCATGAAGCCTTCCGAATGTGGTGTTCAGATTAAGATAGTGGTAGCAAGATAGTAACTTGGCCCAGGTTGCTGCTCATAGGCTGCTAAAAGGTTACATGTTTGGGGTACCTAGCTAGGTAATACACCACTGGTGTTCCCCTCCACAGTCACTTCTGAACAGCTATGAAAAGAAAGGAAGAAAAAACAAAACACAGCGGACTAGAGAAAAGAAGACCCTTTTCCTGCAATGCATCACTAGCTCTATTAATAAATTGACTCAGACAATTATTGAACATCAGGTTCTGAAGGATGAATTTGAAACTAAAAGGTGGTAATTTGATAACTTGGAAAATGGTAAGTGTATGTTCAAATTTATAAGAAATTGTCAAGCTTGGGGGTGGGAAAGCTGCAGCCTTAAGGCCACATGTGGCCTTCTAGGTCCTTGAGTGTGGTCTTTTGAATGAATCCAAATTATTATTATTATTTTTTAATATATACCTCATCTCATTTACTTAATTATTGTGTTAAGACATTTATATTCTATACTAATAGATCCGACATGTACCCTTACATTATGCACCATAGATGTGATCCCACCATTCACCCTCCCTTTATCTGACCTCCTCCCTCCCTTCACACATCCCCCTCTCTCCACCCCCTCTCTCCATCTTGGGCCATAGTCGTGATCTATTCTTCATATGAAAGTGTGAGTGATTGTAAATTGGTTTCATAATAGTACTGAGTACACTAGACATTTTTTCTTCCCTTCTTGAGATACTTTACTAAGTAGAATACATTCCAGCTCCATCCATGTAAACATAATAGAGGCAAAGCCTCCATATTTTAAAAGGCTGCATAATATTTCATGATATACATATACCACAATTTATTAATCCATTCATGGGTTGATGGGCACTTGGGCTTCTTCCATGACTTGTCTATTATGAATTGAGCTGCAATGAACAATCTGGTGCAAATATCTTTGTTATAAAGAGATTTTTGGTCTTTTGGATATATACCTAGGAGAGGAATTCCAGGGTCAAATGGCAGATTACTTTTAGATCCCTGAGTAGTCCCCATACTTCTTTCCAAAAGGGACATATTAGCTTGCACTCCCACCAGCAATGCAGAAGTGTTCCCTTTTCTCCACATCCACACTAATATCTGTAGTTTTGGGATTTTGCTATGTGAGTCACTTTTACTGGAGTTAGAGATATCTCAAAGTGGTTTTGATTTGCATTTCTCTGATGATTAATGCTTTTATTTTTATTAATACATTTTTATTCATCTTTTATATTTTTTATTTTTAAAATGAATGGATTTAAAAATACCATAGTATAGGGTGGTGCCTGTGGCTCAGTGAGTAGGGAACCGGCCCCATATACCAAGGGTGGTGGGTTCAAACCCAGCCCTGGCCAAACTGCAACCAAAAAATAGCCAGGCATTGTGGTGGGCACCTGTAGTCCCACCTGCTCAGGAGGCTGAGGCAAGAGAATAGGGAAGCCCAAGAGCTGGAGGTTGCTGTGAGTCTTGTGATGTCACGGCACTCTACTGAGGGCAGTAAAGTGAGACTCTATCTCTACAAAACAAACAAACAAACAAAAAAACACCATAGTATAAAATAAATTTCAATGAAATAATCCTCCCAGATTGACTGGCACAATTAGAACATCAGTCATACATAAGGGCTAAATTGAACATTGCTCCATTTAGGATTTAGTTCTGACTTCCCTGGCCTGACTGGTAGGCATCACTACCACAGGAAGCTGGTTGGTGAGAGTTCACGGGAGTCAAGTACCTCAGTCTGTTATGGGTTTTTGACAACTGTCAACTGTGTTTCTGTTTGAAGTGAAATTTGTGAATAGTTGCATAGCTTGACATTATTTTTTATTTCTGTCTGCTTAGCAGTCCATCATGTCAAAATAGACCAAGAGAGTGCTGAAGGAAGAAAACTGATTCTTTAATAAGGACTGGGAATTGCAGTATTATCTTATTTCTGCTAAAGATAAGATGATTTGCTTGTTTTGCGATACTGCAATATCAACATTAAAGAAATTCAATGCTCATCAGTATTATAACACTCACAAAGATCATAAATATTTTAAATTAGGGGGAGAGGCACAAAAGGCTGTATTGCTGAAATTAAAAGATGAAAAACAAAACAAAGGCAATTCTTTCAAGGAGCAATAAGACCTGGAAACAATGACACTGCGGCAACTTATAAAGTAGCTCTTTGGAACATGTAAAGCATACTTGGGAAAAAGGGGAGCCATTTCAGTGATGTAGAAATTGTGAAAGAATGCATTGTTGAAGTTGGAGGATGTTTAGACACCAATTACATTTCAAAATACAAACAACTGCCTCTTTTAAGATCCATAACTGATCAGCATGAATTAGGCTTCAGCTTAACAGAACAACTTCGTATGATACTTCAAAAGGAAAATATATATTATTCAATTGCTTTGGATGAATCAACTGATACTACTGACTCAGTTGTTCATTTGGGTCATAATGGAAGATTTTCTTTGCTACGAAGAGCTACTCTCCTTGGTCACTCTTGTGAACAGAACATAGGGAAGAGACATCTTCAACAATTTCAAGATAAATGTCATGAAGATGGATTGAATTTGGTAAATTTAATGAGTGTATGTACAGACAGTGCACTTTCCATGATGAGAAAGTGCAGATTTAAAAAGTATTAACAGATCCAGATGCTCTCATTTCTTTTCATGATGTCTTGAAATTGCTAAAGCTACTATTTTAAGTGACATTTTGTAACAAGTTATAGGTATTGTTAACTACATTTTGCAAATGTAACAAGCATGGTCAGTTCCATAACATGCTAAAATCGAATGATGAGGTATTCAGTGTGGATTTGCTGTATCATTCTAAAGTGCATTCACTATTGCAGGGACAGGTGTTAGTCCGAATTTTATCTACGTGAGAACAGATAGTTAAATTTTCTGAAGAACAGAATCAGCATGTGAATTACTGAAAGAAGATTTCTACAGATATTCAGTATTCCTCTGGGATATTATGACAAATGAAAATGACTTGAATCTTTCTTTGCAAGATAAAACGAAGTCTATACAGGATATTTGGCAAAAATTTCAAGCATTTCATAAAAGGTATCATTTTTCAAAACACTTCTTCAAAAGGATATTTCAAATGAACATTTTCCCCAGTTAGCAAAGATCATTGATGTGTAGCATGACATATGTGAATCAATTGAAGAAAATGCAGCTGTTACAGACTTATTAATTGGAGAATACAATGAAAGTTTCACTGACTTTGAGAATCATGGCATCACACCTAAATTAGCATTTCAACCTCACCTGGTTGATACCATCAAAGAGCCTAAAGAACTACAAATGAAAATGATTGAGCTCTTAGTAGATGACATTTTAAAGTCATTGTTTGATGCTAAGAAAGAGCAAGTTGAATTATGGAAAAAAAATAAGAATACTCACCCCTTCGGCAATATGCCCCCCAAATGCTTTCTAGTTTTTCAACCACTTATTGTTGAAAATCTGCATTCTCCTTTCAACCCAAATCAAGACACCCTTAAGATCACAAATGACTAATTCCTATCTAGAGGATTAGCTGAAACTGTGGACCTCTATGCCGCAACAAAATATTCAAATGTTTCTCAACAAAAAGACACAACAAAGTCACTAAAAGTTTAGTTTAAAAAGCAGTAAAATTAATCAAAGTATGCACCTTAATTATTATTTTTTTGAGACAGAGTCTCACTATGTTGCCCACAGTAGAGTGCTGTGGCGTCACAGCTCACAGCAACCTCAAACTCTTGGGCTTAAGCAATTCTTTTGCTTCAGCTTCCCAAGTAGCTGGGATTACTGGCTATTTTTTATGTTGCAATTGTCATTGTTGTTTTCGCTGTCCTGGGCCAGGTTCGAACCCTCCAGCCTTGGTGCACGTGGTCAGTGCCCTATCTGCTGCACCTTAGTTATTGACACAGGTTTGTCATCTTCACTCTAGCTTGTGTATGCCAGTGGCAAAGAAGCTTGAGGAGTGAGTGGTGATGAAGTTGCTAAAGGTGCTTTTCATAGCTTGTTGAGAATTGAATATTTTTTCTTGCAAGAAGTTGTCCAAAGCCTGGAAGAAGTAATAGTTAGTGGTACCAAATCTGGTGAATATGGTAGATGAGAGAGTGTTTACAAACCCTGCTTCTGTTGTTTGAGCAGTGCTGTTTGTATGCGATGTGGTTGGGCGTTGTAAGAGGATTGACCAATCTCGGCTGCTTAAAAGCATCCTTATCATTTCTTCTGGATGGTTGCAGTAGACATAGCTGTAATCGACTCACCCGGTTTCATGAAGCTGTAGTGACTAATAACAGTGCTGGACCACCAAACAAATACTATTGGCTTTACTTGATGAATATTTGGTTTGGACTGCGGTTTGGCATTTCATCTTTATTTAGCCATTGTGCTGAATGCTTGCACTTAATTGTCAAAAAGAATTGACTTTTCATCATATATGATTCACCTTTATGTCACAAAGCAAAGAAAGACAAGTTTGAAGACAATTTCTTTTCTGACATTTATTTCATTCATGTAGAACCCGTCTATCCAGCTTCCTTGCCTTGCCAATTTGTTTTAAATGGTCCAATCTTGTTGGAATATTAATGTCAAACCTTGCCGCCAATTCACATGTCGGTTGAGATGAATTAGCTTCTCTATGGCTTTCAGCTCATCATTATCCACCTTGGTCACCATGTGGCTCATTTTCAAGATTAAAATCACCAGAATGGAATTTCTCGAACCATCTGCGTACTATGGGTTCATTAGTTACGTCCTTTCCAAACTCTTCACTGATATTCTGAGCTGTCTGTGCTGCAGTGATTCCACAACAGAACTCATATTTGAAAGCAACCTAGTTTTTTGACTTATTGATGGTTTTATAAAAATTGCTCTAAAATATTTGAAGGATAATCACAAGCCAAACATGCATTTGAAAGAACGAGGATGTACCTTCACAACAAAAATAAAACAAGAAGCGTCAAAGTGAAATATCAGAGATAATCAACTGTCAAACTTAGCCCTTATGGAAATTGGAGATTTCCTAGTTAATAACTTAGGTTGGTAATATTTGTACAAAATAATGTACATTTTAAAATACATCTAATTGAATTTTCTTGAATGTGGTTTTAAGTTAAATGTGTCCATTTATAAATGGTTTATGCTTTCTATCTCTTATTCTCAGAAAAGTGTGCTTGACCTAATTCACAGGTATTTTCTCTTATTTATTAATCTAGACTTTATGTTTGTTTGTTTGTTTCTTTCAGAGAGACAGAGTCTCACTTTATCGCCCTCAGTAGAGTGCCATGGCATCACATAGCTCACAGCAACCTCTAATTCCTGGGCTTAGGTGATTCTCTTGCCTGAACCTACCACCCTGGGTATATGGGGCTGGCACCCTACTCACTGAGCCACAGGTGCTGCCCTAGACTTTATGATTTTAACCTGTACATGTATGTATTAGATTATATTGTGCAATTTGAGTTTATTTTTGTGAGGTAAGAGTTAATCATTCCTTCTTTTTTCATATGGCTATCCAATCATGGATCATTCTAGTATTTTATGTTGAAGAAATTTTTATTTTCCTCAAGTGCCTTAGTACTTTTGTTGAAAATCAGTTGACTGTATATGTTAAAGACTATTTTCTAAAATTTCATTAAAGACTTTTGCACATATAATTCTGAGGGGTGGTGGTTTAACCATTTTTCTAATGTTATCTGGATGTACTCAGACTTTGAGATTTGAGGGCACAATCTTCCTGCCTGTTAAGGCTCCCAACACCAGCTGTAAGTTCAAGGGTTTCCCCAAATCACCGTTAGACTTGGTCATCACTAGGCCTCACAGAACTCATTGAAAGTGATGGTAATCACAGCTAGAGTTTATTACGGGAAATGGATACATTAAAATCAACATGGGAAGAGATACATAGGACAGAGGTTGGGAGAATTCCAAACATGAAGCTTTTATCGTTCTCAGGATACATTACCTTCCCAGCATCAAAGCATGACAGCACACACAGAGTAATGACAGCCAGGGGAATTCACCTGAGCATCCATGTCCAGGATTCAGTATGTGCACGTAATTGATGGATTGATTACCCATATAGAAGAACTCAGTCTGTAACCCCTCCGCCCAGAGGTTGAACTGATATCACCCACCCTGGGTCACCTGCTTAGCATATCCATGGATAGTAAAGACACATCACTTGGGAAATTCCCCTGGCTTAAAGGCTATTCCCAGTAGCTGTGGACAAAGACCAGACCTTCCCGGTAACACCAAATTCAGTACCATACGATCATCATGGTCTCATAAAATGATTTTAAGGGTGTAGAATTAGCACTACTATTTCTTCTATTTGTAGAATTCACAAGTGAAGCCATCTGATCTTGGAATTTTTATCAGGTAAAGTTTTTTTTTTTTTTTTTTTTCCATAAGCTCAGTTTCTTTCATAGATGGAGATCCATGTTATTTATTTTTGAAGAAACTTTGGTAGTTTTTGGCTTTGGAGGAATGTTTACTACATCTATGTTGTAGAAGTTTTGGAACACACATTTATAATATTTAATGCTTGTTTGTCTAGAGGATTTCTGGTGATATTCCCTCTTAACTTCAGCTTTTTATTTACTGTTTCCTTGCTTCTGTTTTTTTGCTTAATTTGTTCTTCTTAGCTTCCTTTTTCTAGGTTCTAATGAGGAAAGCTTAGATCACTGGTTTGAGACTTCTCTCCTTTTATAAGTATTTAATTACTTTGGATCTCTTTGCTAGCACAGTTTTGTATGAAGGCAGTAAATACCAATATCCCATGTTGTCTTTTTAATATACTTCAAAATATGTATCAATTTTCTACACTTTTTTTTGTCCATTAGTTATTAGTTATTTAGAGGTATGTGGCTTATTTTCCAAATATGCCAGTTATCTTTTGTCCATTGGTTTATATGTAATTCTGTTATGATCAAAGAACATTTTTTATATGATTTTAATCTTTTTGTATTATTTGTGACCTGTTTTATGACTTATACTGTGTTCTATCTTATTGTCTTTTTAATCTACTTTTGAAAAAAGTTGTATTTAGCTGGAATACAAATATCCAGCTAAATATCCCTTAAATGTTAATTTGGTCAAGTTTATCGACAGTATTAATGAACTTTTTGATGTCTTTACTGATTTTCTTTCTGCTCGTTTAATCAATTTCTAAGAAAAGAGTGTTGAAATCTTCAATTAGAATTGTAGATTTTTTTATTTCTCCTTCCAGGAGAAATTCATTTAGTTTCATATATTATGAAATTGTTTTAATGGGTGCATACATATCTAAGATTATATTCTCTTTATTAATTGACCTCATCACTATTTAAAAAACCTTATTTTTTTTTTCCGGAAGTAATTCTCATTCCAAAATTTTCGTTGTGTGATATTGATATTTTTATTTATTTTATCATTTTTACTGGATTTGTTTTGTGTTTGATATATCTGTTTGTTTTCTTTTCTGTCTTATTTTCTTTTGAATGAGTAGTTTTTATGATGTTCTATTTCTTCCTAATATTGGCTTATTAACTATACCATTTTCTTTCTGTGTGTTTTTTTAAATTTTATAGTATATATATCCTTAACTTATCCCATTCTATCTTTAAATATCACTTTAAATATATTCTAAAAATCTTACCATACCATACATTAATTTATACTCTATAGTCCTTTGTACTATTGTTATTTATTCTGCATATTCTATATTTCATAATTCATTTTATTTTTTCTTTCAAACATCAAGTATTCTTTAAAATTATTTTAAAAGAAATGAAAAATATCTGCTATATTTATTTCTACCACATATTTCCTCACCATTTCTGCTGTTTTTAATTCTTTTCTTTTGATCCAAATTTCCATTGGGCAGTGACAGTGGCAGCATTATTGCTGTTGTTGCTGCTTTTTGAAGGAATTTCTTTAATATTTCTTACAGTGCCATACTGCTGTTCATCTGAAAGCTCTTTGTTTCATCTTTATTTTTAAAATTATTTTCTCTGTGTTTAGAATTCTAGGCTGAGTCTTTTTTTTAGTACTTTGAAGCCATCTCTCCCTTGTTTTCTTACTTGCATAGTTTCTGATGAGAGGTCTATTTTCATCTTACAAATGTTCCTCTGTATGTAATGCATTTTTCTCTAACTGCTTTCAAGATTTTTTTCATTGTTACTGGTTTTCCAAATTTGATTATGATGTCATGTTTTGAAATTTCTTTAGGTTGGATGTCATTGAACTTCTTGGATGGTTTACAGTTTTAATTGCATTTAGTAATTTTTCATTCATTAGTTCTCCAATAATATTATCTGTTTCCCAACCCACTCTAGTATTTTAATATCAATTTGGCATAGGTCAATGGTTCCTATAATATATTTTTTTTAATAATTAAAGATAAATTTAATGCCATTTACCCATATTTTGCCATTTATGATATGTCCCCCTGTGTATCATATAAACCTATATTTTTGGCCCAAACTTTCAGGAAAGACAATTTTATTTTATTTTAGTTTATTTTTTCTTAAATCATAGCTGCGTACATTGATATGATCATGGGGCATTATACACTAGCTTCACAGATCGTTTGACACATTTTCATCACAATGGTTAACATAGCCTTCCTGGCATTTTCCCAGTTACTGTGCCAAGACATTTACATTCCACATTTACTAAGTTTCACATATACCCGTGTGAGATGCCCCGCAGGTGTAACTAATACCCCCTCCCTCCACCCACCTCCCCCCTCCCTCCCCTCCTTTTCCCCCTTTCCCCTATTCTTAGGTTATAACTGGGTTATAGCTTTCATGTGAAAGCCCTAAATTAGTTTCATCTTTGGTCTGTAGGGCTGAGTACATTGGGTACTTTTTCTTCCATTCTTGAGATACTTTACTAAGAAGAATATGTTCCAGCTCCATCCATGTAAACATGAAAGAGGTAAAGTCTCCATCTCTCTTTAAGGATGCATAATATTCCATGGTGTAAATATACCAACATGTATTAATACCTTTGTGGATCAATCGGCACTACGGCTTTATCCAAGACTTAGCAATTATGAACAGGGCTACAATAAACATTCTGGTACAAATATCTTTGTTAAGATGTGATTTTTTGTCTTCTGGGTATATGCCCAGTAGAGGAATTATAGGAAATGATTACAATTTAATTCCATTCAATACAATATTGGCTTGTGGTATGACGTAGATGT